>JAESUZ010000997.1:0-159300 GCA_017311185.1 Proteles cristata cristata
GGGGGACGCATCCCTCACGATGGCGCCCCGAGGGCCCGGCCTGGACCCAGACAAGCCAGTCTTGCCCCGTCTCTGGCTGTCCCTCGTCTCCCTGCGCAGACGTTACTGATGGGCGCCTGCGCGTAGGAGCCGGGACTCCCCTCCTTCCCGGCTGCAAACTTCTCGGCCTTGAAAACCCCTTCAAACAAACCCAAGATCGAAAGCAACCTACGTTTTCTTTTTTTTTTTCTTTCTTTTTTTAAGTTTGTCTATTTCGAGAGAGTGAGAGCAAGTGGGGAAGGGGGAGAGAAGGAGAGAGAATCGCAAGCAAACTCACAGTCAGCTCGAGCCCGAGGCGGGCCCGAACCCACGCACCGCGAGACCGCGGCCTGACGCCTCACCGGCTGAGCCCCCCGGCGCCCTAAAGGGCACCCGCGTTTTCTGGCCTTTGATCTGCGGGATCCCAGGCTCCTGGCCGCCTGTCACAACCGCGCGCGTCCCTCCGCTCGCTGCGCTGGCAGCTGCCGCCTTTGCAGGAGGCCCGGTTCTACCTCGCGCCCCGTCGGAGCCGCGGCCGGCGCCCCCCAGCCCAGCGGGCCCTGGCGCACGGGGCGCGCTCGTTCCCCTGGGATCCGGGGCACGGCCACGCCCGGGCGGGGTGAGCGGCCTGCCGCGTGTCCCCGGCGGCAGCGCCGGGCGTCGGCTCAGCAAACGTGACGCCTGGACGAGGGGCGCTTGTCCTGTCCGTGCGCCCCGACCCGCGGTCCCAGCGGGAGCCTGCGATTGTCGTTAGTCCGCCGGCTCCAGCGGCCGCCAGCTTGTTCCCAGGGCTGCGGGGCAGGGGGTGGGTGGGGGGGTGTCCTGCGGGCTCGGGCGCCTGCGGCCGTGAGCAGGGGTGGGGGCGCTCTGGGCGCCGGCTTGGCACTTCGGGGTCTCCCCGTTGCGGGCAGAGGGTGAAGCCCCAGACACGGCTCCTTCTGCCCGTTCCCATGAGAAACAGGGTGTAGCTCTTCCCTCAAACACCTAAAACATGTGGATTCTTCAGACACAAGTTGGCTGCTTGGGCTGCGGGTTACGTCATGCTGCTGTCTGGCTTGAGAGACAGAGCGGAAGGGAGGGTGGGGAGAGACAGAGACAGAGACACAGTGAGAGACGCTCAGAGAGAGACAGAGACACTCATGCACATGCACACACACTCATATACCCACGCCCACACCGCACACACGTACACTCACACTCAGGAACATGTGCACACACTCAGGCACACACATTCATGCACACACACACCTATGCACATGCAAGTGTACAAGCTCACATACTCATGCGCACACGCACACACTCATGCATATGTATGCACAAACAGGCACACACTCACACACATGTATGCACACACACAGGCACGTGCACATGCACACACACTCTTATGCACAGGCACTCACACATGCTCACACACTCATGCACAGGCACACGCTCACACACACTCACGCACAGGCACACGTTCACACACCTCACGCACAGGCACACGCACACACACACACTCACGCACAGGCACACGCTGTACGCACACACGCTCACACACACACGCTCACACACACACTTAGCACAGGCACCTCGCACACACACACTCAGCACAGGCACGCGTCACACACACGCACTCACTCACGCACAGCACACACACACTCACGCACAGGCACACGCACACACACACACACTCACGCACACACTCACACACACACACACACTCACACACGGCACACGCACACACACACTCACGCACAGGCACACACTCACGCACAGGCACACGCACACACACTCACGCACAGGCACACGCCACTCACACTCACGCACAGGCACACGCACACACACTCACACACAGGCCACACACGGCTCACACACACGCACACACACTCACAGCACACACACACACACACGCTCACACACACTCACGCACAGGCACACGCACACACACACTCACGCACAGGCACACGCACACACACACTCCACGCACAGGCACGCGCTCACACACACTCACGCACAGGCACGCGCACACACACTCACGCACACACACACACACTCACGCACAGGTACACACACACACACACGCACACAGGCTCACACACTCACACACACACCGCGGCCACCTACGCACACTCACGCGCCACACACACACACACACTCACGCACAGGCACACGCACACACACTCACGCACAGGCACACACACACTCACGCACAGGCACACGCACACACACTCACGCACAGGCACATGCCACACACACTCACACAGGCACGCACACTCACGCACAGGCACACGCACACACACTCACGCACAGGCCCATGCTCACACACACTCACGCACAGGCCCACGCACACACACACGCACAGGCACACGCTCACACTCACGCACAGGCCACCGCACGCACACACTCACGCACAGGCACACGCTCACACACTCACGCACAGGCACACGCACACACACACTCACGCACAGGCACGCGCTCACACACACTCACGCACACACACACACTCACACACACATGCACGGCACGCGCTCACACACTCACGCACAGGTACACACACACACACACACACAGGCACACGCGCTCACACACACACTCACGCACACACACACACACACACGCACAGGGCACGCTCACACACACACACGCACAGGCACGCGCGCTCACACCACGCACAGGCACACGCACACACACTCACGCACACGGCACACGCACACACACACACTCACGCACAGGCACACGCAACACACACACACTCCACGCACAGGCACACGCACACACACTCACGCACAGGCACACACACACACACACACACTCACGCACAGGCACACGCACACACACTCCGCACAGGCACACCACACACACTCACGCACAGGCCCACGCACACGCACACTCACGCACAGGCACACGCACACACACACTCACGCACAGGCCCACGCTCACACACACTCACGCACAGGCCCACGCACACGCACACACACTCACGCACAGGCACGCGCACACGCAGGGGGAGAGAACACAAATGCAGAATCGCGGGGCCTTCGCAGGCCGCCCCAGGTGTGCTGCCCGCCGCGGGCGGGGCTCTTCACGGGAGACTCTCCCGCCTGAGTTGCGGACGTCTTGAGCTTCGGACGAAGACTGTGTTGTAAAGAAGGAAAGAACCGGGATTTAGAAACGGCCAGTCCCGCCCGCGCCAGGCTGCAGGCTTCCTTCCTGAGGGACTGTGCGCAGCACAGGGAGGCGGAGGGGACGGGAGGGGACCCTCACACGGGCGCTGGGAGGCCAAGGCGAAGGAGGCCCTGCCCCGGGCCCTGCTCCTTTGGGGGTGTGCGCTGGCCCAGCCGCCGTCCCGCCCTCTACCCAGGGCCCCGCAGTGCAGAGAGATCCACCCCTCATCTTCCAGGCTTTTCCAGCTCCCGCTGGAAGGTGGCTGTGGGTGGGTCCTGCTGAAGGATCGGTGGGTAGCTGTTTGGGGCACCTGGCTGTTGACGCACCTGCGCACGCACCCCATCACCAGGGCACGTGCTGGTCCCGCCTCTGGGCAGAGGCAGCAGACAAGGAAGGTCACCTCCCTGCCATGGAAATGGCGGGATTCCAGGGCGGAGCCTCCAGCGGCCGCCTGGGTCACTGCGTGAAGGTGTCAGGACCTACTGAGTGTGTGTGTGAGAGAGAGAGAGAGAGACGCTTCCTTCTTGTTTCAGTCCGCACAGACGGTGGGGACACTTGTTCCTGGGCGTATACCCGAGCCTGTGCTAACAGATGCTGGCAGAAAACATTCTCTCCTTATTAGAGAGCAGTGAAGTGTGCCTTGGGAAGGTGGGTGGCTTCTCAAGGTCACAAGCCCAATTAGCGACAGAGCAAAGTCCAGGCTGTCTGACCCGAGCCTGGCCCTTGGCACAAAGCAGGACCCCGGGAACCACGGCCAGTCCGGCTGGTTTGTTCCTCATTTCTCGTGGGAAATATCCAGCCTCCGTCTGACAGCTCAGTCCTCGCGGGATGCGGAGAGAGTGCGTTCACACAGGAGCAGAAATCAGTGGGTCTCCGTATTTCTCTGCAACGAGAAATGCCATCAGGGGCCCGGGGCAGTGAGGCTGGAAGTCAGATGCCGTAATTCTCAGTTCCCTGCCCAGAGAGCTGTCGCTTTTACAGGAAGGCACCCTCCCCCGGGCAGCGTGTCCTGGAAACGTGTGCCTAGAAGGCGTGCCCCGGCCGTGCGAGAGAGCAGGACGGCAAGGCTTGCATGGCAGGAGGGGCTGAGGGCTGCAGAGGTGAGTCTGTCCCCGGCAAAGTCTTGCACGTTTGGTTGTAAAACTGGAAATGTACCCATGTCTCCAGATGGTCCTTAAGGAGCAAAATCCAGAGGGCACCTGGGGGGCTCAGTCGGTTGAGCGTCTGACTTCAGCTCTAGTCATGATTCACGGTTCGTGGGTTCGAGCCCTGTGTTGGGCTCTGTGCTGACAGCTCAGAGCCTGGAGCCTGTTTCAGATTCTGTATCTCCATCTCTCTCTGACCCTCCCCTACTCACGCTGTCTGTCTGTCTGTCTCTCTCTCTCTCTCAGAAATAAATAAAAACATTTAAAAAAAAAGGAGCAAACCTAGTGATGGAAATTTCTAGAGTAGAACATGTCACGTGGTGTATGTTGTGTAATGCTCTAGGGGAGGGGTCCTTTTTCTGTCTGGGCCTCAGTTTCTCTGTTTGTAAGAGGGAAACCTGGCCCTTCCTGTCTCGAGCACCAGCCAGCCCACAGCCGGCTCATGGGGACTCCCTGACTGTTTGGGAAGGAGACCCCCTTGTCCCCTGGCCTCCCGCCAACATCGTGAATGTTTCGTGCGATAATCACCGAGGAGACCTGGTGCGCCTGCTTAAGCAGTTCTATTCCGGGAGTTTCAGGTCATCCCTGGAAATGGTTTGGGATTGTGGAGCCCAGGAGGCAGCGGTGGGGTCCGAGGTTTGAGCCGGTTACCCAGACGGACCCAGGACTTCTGGAAAAGGCGGGCTGTCCCGCCGGGCAGCCCCCGCCTCGCCCCAGTGGAGGCGAGCGGGACGGCGTGACCAGCCTCCAGAAGGGCCCCCAAGCCCGCCGCCAAACCTCCCTGGGCTTTGCTTCTGCAACTTTTTCCAAACCCGAAGCATGATTCACGTCCCAGACCAACTCACGGAGTTTCTGAAACCCCAGAGCGGAGGCATCGTCTCTGCTTCTGAGAGGCTCCCCAGCTCCCACCTTTGGGGGCAACTGGAAAAAGAAGCTGGGAACACAGGCCCCGCATTCCTCCTGGATGAGGCACGGTCCCCAGTGGGGAGGAGGCGATGGCCAACAGCCTGAGTGACTGCAGTGCCTCAGCGGCTCGGGAACGTCGCGTAGACTGATCTCCCTGGACGAGCCTGGTCCCCGTCAGGACCACGGGACAGTGCATGACCCGGAACAGTGCCATTTGCTGGCCAAGACCACGGGCTTGGACCTCTCCCCTGCGCTCTCACTTCCTGGTGGGAGGAGAGTGGCCCTGCCCACGCCGGGGGCTCGCCTGCCGCCGCAGACATGAGGGGCCCCTGGCTGGCTGTTCGGTTTCCTCCGGAGCCTTTTATCCGCGTGGGCATCCCCCTGCCCCCAGCAGGCCCACCAGAGCCCCTGGGCCTTGGAGCCACTGTGGGAGTGGCTTCTGCACACGGAGGGCGGGGAGGGGGAGTTGCCCTGGGGGCAGGTGGGTGTGAAGGCTGGGGGGCCCGAGGCAGTCACCCCCAGAGAGAGAGAGAGAGAGACCCTCGGGGCCTCCCCTGTGGGTGCCGGTTCCTGCACCTCCATATGGGTTGTGGGTGCACCCAGTCAGGATCCGCACCCGAGAGCGGGAAGCGCAAGGAAGGGGACACCACTTCACAGCCGCCAGGCCCCCCCGGATGACAGTGTTTTATGGGGTTCACTGCCTCATTTCCCCACTGGGGCCTCAGGGTAGAGAGAGGTTAGGTCCAGGGCGAAGCTACCGCTAGGCGCTGGGGAGCGTGTGCGCCCGTCCCAGGTTCTCCCAGACGCGATCTCTGCTCACGCCTGCGCCCCAAACGGGGGTCCTCGCTGCTGGGCGCCCGGCCTGAGACCCGGCCCAAGCTGGCGGGCGGCACCCTCACCCCCTCCCATCTGTGGCTCCAAGTCCGCTTTCGTGATTTCACAGCACAGCGTGCGCGTTCTCCCAGCAGCTGAGTAGTCCTCAGAGCCGGGGTTTAGTTTATAGTTTTAGTGAATAACATGTATTTTTCAGGATGGTTTTAGGTTCGGGGCAAAGCTGCGTGGGAAGTACAGAGATTTCCTGTGTCCCTGACCCCACCCCCACGTAGAGCCACCCCATCCCCGCCCCCCGCGCCCCCAGCGTGGGGCATCGTGACCGTGGACGGACGTGCACTGACTCGGCGCATCGCCCAGCTGTGCACCGGGGCGCACGCTGGTGCCTCACAGTCTATGGGGTTGGACGCACATGGAATGACACGTACTCCCCTATGGCGTCCTGCACGGGAGCGCCCCTGTCCCCCCGCCCCCCGCTCTCTGCCGGTTCATTCCCCGTCTCCTCGGCCCCTGGCAACACTGGTCCTTCTGCTGTGGCCTCAGCTCTGCATTTTCCAGAATGTCATAGAATTGGAATCCTGCAGCCCTTTCCCATTGGCTTCCGTCACTCCGTATGCATTTAAGTTTCCTCCAAGTGTCTCATGGGTCTGTAGCTCATGGTCTTTTTAGTGCTGAGCGGTGCCTCACCGTCTGGACGGACCACACTTTCTCCGCTCACCTTACCAAGGGCATCTTGGTGGCTTCCAGGTGCCGGGGGTTATGGAAGAGGCCACTACACACATCCATGTGCCGCAGGTTTCCGTGTGGCCGTCCAGTCTTCAGCTCCTTTGGAAAAACACCGAGGAGTGTGGTTGCTGGATGGAATGGCAACAGGGTGCCTCACTCTGTAAGAAATTGCCCAAGTGTCTTCTGAAGGTGGCTGCACCATTCCACGTTCCCCCAGCAGCGAATGCCGGTCCCTGCTCTTCCCCGCGCTTGCCAGCGATCGGCGTCGGCGTCCCAGGCCCGGGCTGTCCCGTGCGTGGGCGTCGGCCCCCGGCTGCTCTGCATTTCCCCCGATGACGTGGGATGTGGAGCACCCTTTCGTGGGCTTCCTTTCCACCTGTCTGTCTGCTTTGCTGGGCTATCTGCTCACATCTTTGGTCCATTTATTTTAACTGAAGTGGAGTTGACCTACAACAGTACACTGGTTATGGGCACCCCGCACAGTGATTCTGCATTGATTCTACATTGTGAAATGACCGTTGCAAGAGAGCTAGCTGCCCTCTGTCACCGTGTGCCGTAGTCGCCATATTACTAACGATCTTCCCAGTGTTGTGCTCTTCTGCCCATTTTTAACCAGGAGGTTCATTTTCTGATTGTTGGATTTTCTTTTTAATATTTTTATTTATTTCTAGGAGAGAGAGACAGAGACAGAGACAGCGTCAGCAGGGGAGGGTCAGAGAGAGAGGGAGATACAGAATCTGAAACAGGGTCCAGGCTCTGAGCTGTCAGCACAGAGCCCGACACGGGGCTCGAACCCACGAACCGCGAGATCATGACCTAAGCTAAAGTCGGACGCTTAACCAACTAAGCCACCCAGGCACCCCATGATTGTTGGATTTTAAGAGTTCTTTGCATATTGAGGCTCACAGTCCTTGGGCAGTTGTGTCTTCTGCGGATATCTTCTCTAAGTCTCTGGCTTCTTGTCTCGTTCCGGTGACCTTGTCTTTCCCAGAGCAGAAGATTCTAATCGTACTGGAGTCCAGCTTCCCAACTCTTTCTTTCATGGGTCACGCCTTTGGTGTTGTGTCTGAAAAGTCCTCGCCACACCCAAGGCCACCTGGGTTTTCCCTTCTGTGATCTCCTGGGAGGTTTACAGGTTTGCATTTTACATTAGGTCTGTGGTCCACTTTGAGTTAATTTTTGGTGAAGGGCGTAACGTTTGTGTCTAGATTTGTCATTTCACACGTGGCCGTCCAGCTGATCTTCGCTCCATGCTACTCACTGCCTCTGCTCCTCTGTGCACAGCCTCACTTTTAGTATTTGATTCTCCACATGTCTTATTCTTCGAATATTCCGTAACACAGTCAGCTCGTTTCCGTCTGGGGCGCTGATTTTGTGGGTTTTGATCACTGTGCAGGAAGCCATGCTGTGTCTTTGCTTACGCCCACCATCCCAGGGATGCCATTCCATGAGGGGGAATTGTGAGGTCAAAGTGTTGAAATACTTTTGTAGCTTGTAGTACAAAATGCCAAACTGTGCTCTGGAAATCATGAGTCAGTTTACCATCGGCGTAGGAAATGCACATCCACCCAAAGTGAGGATTATCCCTGAAGAATCTGGATGAGTCTGGAAGTTGTACTCTTCAGAGAATGTTTCTTTGATGTTCACCAGTAGGTGGGCTTGAACATTGGTTTCACAAGTCTGTTGAGCACTTTGGGCATCTGTTTTCTGTTCGTGTCTTCTTAAGCTTGTCCTTTATTAATCTGTAAAATTCTTCAAAGGCTAGGGATGTGAATCTTTGTGTCTCATAATCTTTGCACATTTTTCCTGGTTTTTCACTTTGGTTCATCGTGTTCTGTTATGAATAGAAATTGAAATAGTTAAACATTTTCTCTCATGTATCCAGCTTTTGCCTTTTACGCTTACGAATGTCTTTCCTACCTGGAGACGGCATAGATATTGTGCTCTGCTTTTACTGTTATTTTGTGCGTTCGCTTTTTACACTCGACTCTGATTCATCTGGACTCTGTTCTGGTGTAAGATCAAAACTAACAGCCCACTTTTCTAAAAGACCAACTGGTTATCCAACTGATGGGTGCTTGTGAAAGAATTCCTTCTATCCTACTGATTTCAAAAGGTACTATTATGGGCCCCATTCATAAACTTGTATTCATTTTTCTGATCTCTTAGCTGTGACATGAGAGGGGGCCACGTGTTTAAAAATATTGAAGATTGGGGGCGCCCAGGGGGCTCAGTCAGGTGAGCATCCGACTTCAGCTCAGGTCATGATCTTGTGGTTAATGAGTTCCAGTCCTGCTTCAGGCTCTGTGCTGACAGCTTGGGGCCTGGAGCCTACTTAGGATCCTCTGTTCTCCCCGCCCGCCGGGCCCCTCCCCTGCTCATGTTATCTCTCAAAAATAAAGCATTAAAAAAATAAAAGTATTGAAGCTTTATATCATGCTTTAGTTGTACATAGTGTACATAGTGAGGGTTCTCAGAGAAACAGAAACCAATAGGGTACATGTGTGGGCAGATAGGTATGAGAGCAGATTTATTCTAGAAATTGACTCACACAATATGGAGGCTGAGAAGTTCCGGGATCGTCCTTCAAGATGGAGAATGAGGGAAGCCAGGGATGTAACTCAGTCCAAGTTCTAAGGCCTGAAAATTGGGAGGATGACGGTGTAAGTCCCAGGGTGGGTCCGAAGGCCTGAGACCCGGGAATGCTGATGTCCGAGGGCAGAAGAAGTTGGATATCCCAACTCAAGCCGAGAGAGAAAAGTCTCCTTTCCTCCACTTCTGGTTCTATTCAGGCCCTCAGCACATTGGGTGATGCCCCCTGCATTTGGGAGGGAGACCTTCTTTACTCAGTCCACTGATCCAAATGCAAATGTCTTCCAGAAACACCCCCAAGTCACACCCAGTATAATGTTTTCACAGCCACGTGGGCATCCCTTTGCCCAGCCACGCAGACACATAGCATTGACCCTCACAAAGCAGAACAGTGAATGTCATGACTCACTAGTATGTTCTCCAAAAGACCTCGGCTACTAGTCTCACCTGTTTATTCTTTGAGATTAATTTTAAAATCATTTCATCAAAGTTCCCTTTCTTGCTAAGGCAAGGGAAAAGGGATTCCCCTCCCCTCCGGGGGGGCAAAATAACTCCATAGGAGAACAGGCCTTCCCCACAACTTCCCCACAACGACATCAGGTGATCATCAGCCTCTGTGTTCAGGGTCTTCCAGGAACCAGGGGACAGCCCCAGCCTGCCCCAGGGGGAGATTCCAAGAGAGTCCACCACTGGCTGGGACTCCAGAGGACGTACATCTGTGTGATTGGACACACCCGATGTGCCTTGGGGCAGTGGGAACACCCATTTATGATGAAGTTGGTGCTGAGTGAAGAAAAAATTCTTCCCGAGAATTCAGAACCACAAGCCAGTGCTCGCATGGTTTACAGCCCAAGTTAAGACTACCTGGGTGGTCCAAAGATCCTCAACCTGAAAACTGAGCGTACAGTGGCCATGGATTGGCAGCACTTTGAAGTACTTGACAGAAGTGAGGAAAAACCCTCTCTGAGGAAACTCACCCTCACATGAGGTCTCAAAGAAGTTCCCCCAAGGAAAAGCACTTCAGGGGGTTTGGCTCTGTAGCCAACATCATATTCTACATGAGGAAACATGACCCCAGGAACAAGATCCACCAGAAAAACAGAAAACCAAACACAGCCACTAGATGAATCACACATATTGGAAGCATCGGAGAAGAATATACAAGTGTATTCAATATGTTTAAAGAAATAAATGAGGAGATTAAAATAAGGGTTAGGAGAGAGTATGGGAAACAAAGACCAAGAAGATTTTTTAAAAGCCCAATGTAATCACTAAAAATGAAAATCTTTCCGATGGAAATTGGAAACTCACTGAACGGGTTTAACCACAGATTAGACACAATGAAAGAAAGAATCGATAAACTCGGAAATGAGCTGTAAAAATTACTCTGAATGGAGCACAGAAAGAAAAAAAAGTGTACGACCTAAAAGAGAGACGAGAATCATAGGAATCGAGTGAGGTTTAAGTCACATCTAACCAGAGGGAGAAGACGCACCACCTAGTGAAAACATGTCAAAAGTTCTAAGACCTGATTGAAGACACCAATCTTCATGTTCATCAAGCTCTTTAAATCCAAAGCAGAAAAATAAAATCCACGCTACACCCAGAGGCGTATGAGTGAAAATGCAGATCCCCAAAGAGTAAGAGAATGTTTTAAAAGTAATAAAGAGAGGAGACAAATTTCCCACAAGGAATGACAGTGACTCTGACACATCTCTCATCAACATCAACAGTGGGAAGAGAAGAACGTGGAATCTTACTTTCTTGGTTTAAAAAAAAACAAACAAACAGACCTGGGTTGTGAATACCCAAAGAAAATATCTTTCAAGAATAAGGGAAATATAAAAACATTTTTAGACAAATGAGAATTTCTCTATCAAGAAATTTTCCCTAGAGGAAACTCTGGAGGTGAGGCTGAGCGACAGTCATCTCAGGCGGGAGATGATGTGGAAGGAGCAGCGATGACCAGAGGGGGTGGTTCACATGTGGCAAATGCAATTAGACACTGGCTGTGCAAAACAAGAAAAATGCCTTACGCAATTTTCAAAATGGAAATAATAGAGAAGTCGGAAAGTGAGAACCGATGTGAAGTAGTGTGTTGCATCTTCATTGCTTGAAAGTGGGGTACATATATTGGTTGACTTTGAATTTTGGTAAGTTCCGTGCATGTTAAAACGTGCAGGGAGCCACTGATAGTAGAGGCGTGTGTGTAACTGCAAAGGGAAAAGTGAAATAAAATCATTCAACAAGAGGAAGGAAGTAGAAGACAGAAGAAAAGCCAGAAGAGGCAAGATAAAGAGAAAATAAAGGATAGAAATAAATCCTGTAAAAACTCCATTAAAAGATCAAGATGACCATGTCATATTTTTAGAAATCTAATCACAAGTTATATAAAAGAGATATATCTAAAACCTAAGGGAAGACCAAGTAAACACTAACAACAACAGAAACATGTAAGAGCTTGACAGCAGTTTAGCTCCATTTATGCCCATGTCCTTTGGGCCCTCGTTGCCATAAAGCTCGCTCTTTCCTGCATTGTCACCCTGTGTCTTCTAGTGTTTCTTCTAGTGTGTGAATACTGGTGATAAACTCTTTAAGCCTCCCTTTTATTGGATGAAAACATCTTTATTTTATCTCAATTTGTGAAACTATCTTCCCTGGTTATGGGCTTCTACGTTGGCACTTTTCTTCTCCAAGCATTTTAAAGATGCCGTTCCACTGTCTTTTGGTTTCCATGGTTCTGAGGTGAAGTCAGCCTTCACACTCACTGCTGCTCTTTTTTTTTAGTATTTTTATTTAATTCTAGGAGAGAGAGAGAGAGACAGCGTGAGCAGGGGAGGGTCAGAGAGAGAGGGAGTCACAGACTCTGAAACAGGCTCCAGGCTCTGAGCGGTCAGCATAGAGCCCAACGCGGGGCTCGAACCCACAAACCGTGAGATCATGACCTAAGTGAAAGTCGGACACTTAACAGACTAAGCCACCCAGGCGCCCCTAGAAGAGTAATCTTAAAACGTCCAGGTAGTTGGTTGTGATTCTTGTTACTATCTTTTAGTTAGTTATTTGTTTCTGGATGTATGTTTAGTTTTGTAGCAAGAATAGAAGGAACGCAGTTTCAACCCTGCAAAATTTGTTTAGCTTTTTTTATGGCTTATGGATGGATCTGTTATACCCAGATCGCAGTAGCCTCACCGACCAGAGACCACCGGGGAGACCGAGTCACTTAACTGACTGAGCCCCCCAGGCACCCCATCACTACTGCTCTTTTGAACATTGAGCGCTCCTCCCTCCTCCCTTGCACCCGCTGCTCCTCCTCCCACCCCCTCCCCGCTACAGAAGTAGCTGCATAGCCGATAAACCCAGGAAAAGATGTTTCACATTATGAGTCGCCAGAGAGGTTCAAACAGAAGCCGTGAGGACACGCAGATACACACCGCCCATCCTGCCTCTGACCGATGCAGAAACAGAGCCAGCCACCGCTCCCAGGTAAAGCCTCCAAAACAATATGGTATAAGGTTTATCGAAGCTCTATTCATGTATCCCAAATCTCCACCAAAGGGGAATGTATAAGCAAACTGCGTGCACTCATAAATGGAACACCCTTCCAGGAATTAAAACAAACAAACTCCAGATACATACAGCAACGTGGATGGATCTCAGAATGTTGTCCTGAGCAAAAGAAGTCAGACTCAAAACAGCACATACTGCGGTGCCTGGGTGGCTCAGTCGGGTAAGCGTCCGACTTCAGCTCAGGTCACGATCACACCGTTTGTGAGTTCGAGCCCCGCGTCGGGCTCTGTGCTGACAGCTCCGGGCCTGGAGCCTGCCTCGGGGTCTGTGTCTCTCCCTCTCTTTTCCCCTCCCCCACTCCACTCTGTCTCTCTCTCAAAAATAAATAAACATTAAAAAACATTAAAAAAATAAAAATAAAAAGCCAGAATAATCTTCGTGGATCGAGCTGATGACAGCAGATACCTCTGGGCACATGTGTTAGCTGGAAAGGCATGAGGGAACGTTCCGGAGCAATGGAAATGTTGTGTATTTGACCTGGATAGAGATCATATGGGTGCGAACATGGAAAATTCATTGAGATGTACACTAAAGATTTTTGCATTTTATCCCATTTAATTATGTTTAAAAAAACGGCTAAAACTTACCATTAATAACACTTGAAATGTAAAATACTCAGAAACGAATCTAATAAAGCATATGCAGTACTTTTGCAGAGAAAATGATAAATTATATTAAGAGACTGAAAAAAATCTAAATAAATGGACAGAGATCGTGTTTGGGAATGACAGAGGGTCCTTCTAGGTCTTCTTGAATTTATCTATTGACAATGCAATTCCATATGGCTCCCAGGCATGTGTGTGCATGTATGTGCATGTACGAGCACGTGTGTGTGTGGTTTGGAAACCTTCATATTTGAGTATCTGTATACAAGATCAAGGGATCATACGTAAGAAAAAGACTCCTGAGAAAGAACAACATGGGAGACTGTGACTCTCCAACGTCAATAATTATTATAAAACTAAAGTAATTAAGTCTTAGAACATTGCAAAAAGAAACAAAATGTCCAATGGAGCGGAAAGGAGTTCTCGCAAACAGACTTGTCAGGATATGGAGACCAGGTTTGTGGAACACAGCACTACAGATCAAGAGAGGAAAGAACAGATTTTTTTTTTAAATGTTTTTATTTATTTATAGGAGAGAGAGAGAGACAGCGTGAGCAGGGGAGGGTCAGAGAGAGAGGGAATCACAGACTCTGAAACAGGCTCCAGGCTCTGAGCTGGCAGTCAGCACAGAGCCCGACGCGGGGCTCGAACCCACGAACCGCGAGATCATGACCTGAGCGAAAGTCGGACGCTTAACCGACTAAGCCACCCGGGCGTCCCTAAGAACAGATTTTTAAATGAATTACTCAAGGGTGGTTGGTCGCCTAGACCAGATGAATAAAGAAAACAAACCGGGTCCCACCACCGGTGTTTCACACTATTCAGAAAAATTAATTACAGGTTTATTTCGGCTCTTAATTGTAAAGGCAAAATTGGACAAGTCTTAGGAGATCATATAGGACAGTAAATGGGTAACTTCAAGATGGGGAAGTTGGACCATACGGAAGGAGGGAATATGGTCGGGGGAAAGCTCACTTTCGCCACCTGCACTGGAGTCCGTAACTTCCCTTCGCTAGACAGAACGCAGACGGAAGAAAGAGCCGCTAGTGAGGAATGACTTGGAACCCACCTAACCAAAGAAAGTATCTGTGCCTGGAATTGAAAAAGACTTTCTGTAAATCAAATAAAGGACAAAAATGTATAGAAAAATGTTCAAAAGACTTAAAACAGGCACTTTCCTAAACAATAAACTTGAATGGTCAACAGACATATAAAACGGCATTCAATATCCTTAGTAATGGAGAAGTGCAAACCCAATCCTCCCCACCGCCGGCAATGGTTTAGGCTTTCCCACCCACTGTACAGGTAAAAATGAAAAATTATGAAAGTATCAAGCTTGGCAAGGATGTAAACCCATAAGCATTCTTTAAAAAAATTTTTTTTTAATGTTTATTCACTTTTTGGGAGAGCGTAAGCAGGGGAGGGGCAAAGAGAGAGGGAGACATAGAATCCAAAGCAGCTCCAGGCTCTGAGCTGTCAGCGCAGAGCCGGACGCGGGGCCTTGAACTGCGAACTGCAAGATCATGACCTGAGCTGAAGTCTGATGCTTAACTGACTGAGCCCCCCAGGCGCCCCAAACCCGTCAGCATTCTTGCAGTCGCCACCTGCTGCGGAACGCAATCAAGCCTAGGGCGTCACGTTGAGCGGGTCCATGCCCTGTGACCCAGAAAATCCTCCGGAGGACGGGGCTGCGGGATGCACACCGGAGCGCTCACGGTTATGGTGCGAGTTGTGAGAAACTATCCAAACGCCATCAACAGTGGAGCAGGCACAGAAACGGAATTATGTTCATACACGGGAGTATTATGTATACAAGAGCGAGGGTGAGAGACCCGAACGGCATCCAACAAAACAGGTGATTCTCAGAAGTAAAAGCGTGTTCAGAAATGAGGGAGGAAGAGAATGACACAGCGGGATTCCTCTCATCAATTTCAAGAGCACGTGAATCAAAGCAGGTCGGCATGTACGCATGTGAGGTACGGCTGTGCCGGGTCGTGGGAATGGCAGGACAAAATTCCGGAGCAAGCTCCCTCCGAGGGACAGGGGAGGGGACAGGGGAGGGGACAGAGGGTGATGTCCTGCATCTTCCCCTGCGGTTGGGGTGTGGGACTTTGCTGTACTTTTTTGTTGTAGGTGATAATTACTTAACACGTGTAATTTTTCATCAGCCCAATGTTGAATGAAAAATTTGTATTTATTTATTTATTTAATTCAATTTTTAGAAAGAGAGAGAGGCCAAGTGAGGGAGGGGGGTAGGGGGAGAGGGAGAGAGGGAGAATCCTAAGCAGGTTCCATGCCCAGTGAGGAGCCTGATGCAAGACTCAATCTTACGACCCCAGGATCATGACCTGAGTTGAAATCAAGAGTCAGATGCTCACCAGACTGAGCCACCCAGGTGCCCCTTGGAAACCCCTTTTTTTTTTTAAGTTTACAAAGATAGGAAAGACCGCCTTACATCCCTACCTGCTCCTAGGGGATTAATCACAAGTGTGCTACTCGTTTGCTCTCCTACGCTTTTTATTTGGGATTTTCCCACCTAAATCCGGAAGTGAGGCCATTTGCTGTGAAGCTGGTCTCTCCGGAAATCAAAACCACAAGTTCTTTCGTGTGCCCTCCAGATTTGGATTCTGCTCCGGACTCACGCTGGCTGTGCCTTGGTTTCCTTTATGTAAAGTGGGGTGACAATGATCTTACCCAGGCCATCCAACAAATAAACCCGCCAGGCGGCGTTCGACATGTAGAAGCACTCATGCACTAGTTTTCACTTCCCTTTTGTTTGATTTCAGCAGAAGGATGATGCAGTTCCATAAAGTGAATTGGAAAGCTTCATGCCTCTGTGGTTTGGCACCATGGACGCAGCCTGGGAATAAAGAGATCTAGGATGATAGAATTCCACGAGGCTGGAGTGTTTGAAAGATCTCTCATAAAGCCGTCTGGGCCCAGAGCTTTTGTTTTCCTTACGGCATTACTCACACAAGCTCCTTCCCCCCATGTCTTCCCTTTTCTCGGGTTTCCCACGGATTGAAGGTCACGTCATCAGCAGATGCTGTTAGTCACTGCAGTGTGTCTCTCTCTCATTGACTGGCTTGTTTGGGGGCTCCTCCTCGGCGCCCTCGATGTGCTCAGGGCACGCGGCTATCCTCCTGGGATAGCTTGATTTGGGGCTGCAGCCCTGTGGAGCAGGAGGGGCGGGGGGTGGACTTTGGGAAGCCTTACCCCTGCCCAGTCCAGGGGAGACAGGGGAGAATCTGTCCTCTGGCTCTGCTGCCCCGGGTCCCAAGAGCCTGCCCTGGGCATCATCCCCCACCACGGCTCTATGGCTGCCCCGGCCGGGCATGGGCCCGCGCAGCTGGGGTGGGAGGGGCCAAGAGGGGGATCCTGGGAAAGAGCCTCAGCCCTCAGAAGGATCTAGCACGCTTCTGCCTCCCGAGGCTGGTGTGTAAGGTAGGATGCCAGGGGCTTCCTGGGGCCGCGCGGGGCAGCGTGGAGACTGGGAGTGAGCCTGGGCTGTGGGAGAGCCCCTGCTGTCAGATCAGCCTGCAGCCCCTTCCTCCCTCCGGCTTCACCGCCTCCCGAGTTCCAGGGCCCGTCCAGCGCCTGCTAGTCGTCTCCCATGCCTGTGACACTGCAGAAAGGAGCAGGCCCTGCTCTCCCGCCCCCGCGGCCACAGGAAATGCCCCCGGGGAGGGGGGGCCTGGGAGGGGCCGAGCTGCTGGGCCACCTGCGAGCCCTCTCTCCTTCACCCCTGCACCACTCCACTCTGCAGCCAGGCCCTTATGAGCACCCTGCAGGCCTGCGCACGGAGGCGCCGCCGGCCGGGCGCGAGCGCTGGCTCCCGCCCCTGATGCTCCCACCAGCTGCTCTACGCCCGCTGGGCCGGCCGGAACCCTCCTGAGCTCTGCTCGGCCCTTCTCTTCGTTCTCCTGCCAGAGAAGGATTCAACGTTTTCCATTTCCTCAAGTTCACCGACATTTGTTTGTCCTGAGGCTCATTCACTTCCCTTCCTCGGGACTCTGGGACGTGCCTTGCCTGCCTGACCGCCTGGCGACCAGGGTGGACGTGGAGGCCACGTGAGTCCCAGGCAGGGACCAGGCCCCTCGCGCACCTTGCTCAGATGGCAGCGTGGGCCAATCCAGGCAGCTCAGGGCGCCCACCAGGCTCTGGCCCCTTTCCAGAGGGAAGAGGGGCTCATAGGCTTTGGGGACGGCTCAGGTCCTGGAAGGATGGTCCAGCTTCCAAAAGAAGGGCATGAGAAAGAATGCCACCTGAAGGATGTGTGGCAGCAGAGGTAGAGATCCTGTGGGCGGGGGGCGGGGGGGGCCCTGGTGAGCAGGCAGCGCTCCTGCGCTCTTGCAGCGACCGGGGTTCGGCCTTGCCTCGGGCCACTCTGTTTAGCGCCCTACCCTGGGCAGTGCTGGTCTTTACCCTGCAGCCGGACAGCCTGCGGTCAGTGGTGGAGCCGGGGTTCACCCCGACCTCGCGGGGTGCCTGCTGGTCTCCTCCACCACGGCGGCCCTCATGATGTCCTGGTGGGCGGGGCCACACAGTGTGCAGCCTGGGAAGCCGAGGGCTGGGTGGCCGCCTTGGAGGCCGAGCTAAGTCAGGATGGGAGAGGCTAGAGGGACACACAGGGACACAGTGACGGCCGGCGTTCCTGGGGCCTGGACATGACACGGCAACATCTGGGCTCCCCTCCCCAGGAGGGCAGGAAAACCTGGGTGGGGGTTCACCGGGGTGTGCGGGGCACCCCCCTGCATGCACCTCTGCAGTGGGGTGGAGCGAACGTGACCTCTAGGAGGGCTGGCTCTGAGCATGGGGCGACCCCTCATCAGGAACGGCCCCTGACATATGCTTCGTGGGGACCAGCCTGGATCTGCTCCTTCCTGGGGGACCAAGGGGCCCAGGAGGAGGCTCAGCCCAGGAGAAGCGCCCCGTGCCATCTCTGGAGATGATGGAGCACCACCCCGTGGGCATACCACCCCTTAGACACACGTCTGTGGGGCACTGGGTTCTTCACTCACAGGCTCATGAAGGAGACATGTCCTGGGTGACATGTGGGAGTCAGGATTCGAACCCGCAGATGGAAGCCAAAGCCCAGGGGAAACTGGGGGGCTCGGTCGGTTACACATCTGACTCCTGATCTCCACTCGGGTCATGAGCAAGTGTTGGGCTCTGTGCTGAAGCGTGGAGCCTGCTTGGAATTCTCCCTCTCCCTCTCTCTCGGCCCCTCCCCTGCTCGTGCACTCTTTATGCCTTAAAATAAGTAAACAGTAAAAAAATAAGACGACTTGAAAACCAAAGCCCACAGGCTCCCTGGGGACGATCCTCTGTGATATGGACAAACAGCCTGGAGAAGGGCTTGGGGTGGGTGCAGTGGCTGGCAGCGCTGTCCGGACCCCAGACCACCTCTATGCCAACTGTTCCTTTTAGGGCCAGGAGGCAGCTGGCCCGGAGCAGCTGAGTGGCGAGCCAAGGTCCTAGCTGGTTGCTGGGATGGCCTGGCCTAAATTTGGCGCCCGTCACCCGCATTCCCATCGCCCCCAGACTTCCCTGGTGTGGTGTGCATCCCGGCTGGTGGTGTTTTGGGGACACACTCAGCAACTTTTACAGACAGGACGTCCTTGCGAGAGGCCTCCCGTGGTGTATAGGGTCCAGGGCAGGCACCAGGACAGCGTGGGGTATATGCAGACGTGGTGTTATTGGCCCCTCGGGCACCATAGGGGGAGCCACATGCCTGGCGTCCATCTGTGAGGTGTGGGGCGGGGGCAGAGCCATGCCTTGCCTGGCAGCTCACGCGCGGTGGGTCTTGGCCAGGGCACCCCGCGTCCCTGAATGTCCTGGCTTCCAGCCAGGGCCGCCTGGGCCTCGTCTCCGAGGCTGCTGGCCGGGGCGACCTCTGGGCCTCCACCCTGGCCTCTTGTTGACGTGTCCGGCCCTTGACGGGAGCGCTGGGCCGCTGCCTGCCTGGAATCCTAATTGTGTCCCTGCTGCGCCAGCCCCACTCGGGGAGCGTAGCAATTGTGGTTCCCGGCACCCTCTCCGCTGACCTGCAAGTACCGGCTCAGAAGGGGAGATTGATGGATGGGCGTGAAATTGCCATCTTGAGAAGGCCCAGGCCGAGCTATAAATAGGGCGGCCTGTGCCCAGAGGGGAGAGCCCTCTTGGGGTGAGGGTGTTGCAGATCAGCGTCCTACTTTAGGGCAGGACTGCACAGCTGTTGGACCAGGCCTGGCAGAGGCCATTTGCCTCCAGGCTGGAATCACCCCCCAACCCCCCAACCAGATGTGCCCGGGAGCCCCTGGGTTCTGATAAGCAGCCGCCTGCGAGAGCTTTCTTAACGTCACTGTCACGTTTGTGATGACTTTTCTCACCAAGTGGGATTAACCCAGGCCACTAATTCATCCAGCTCTTTTCGTGTTAATGTCAGTCCCTTCCCGCTCACCTCCAGCCCCCCTCCCTTTCCCAGGATGAGGACTCTGTCTCCAGCTTCAAGTTCGCCCTGGGCCAGAAGCTGACGGGGCTGGCGCCCTCCCACGACCCGGGCATACGATCCAAGGACAGGCCACGGTTGCAGGATCGGGGCTTTGGGGCAGTTGTCTCAGAAAGGCCGCTGTGGCCTCGTGACTGGACAAACCCCCAGGCGGGGCTGCAGCAGCAAACTGTGGTCCCTGAGCCAAATCCACCTGCTGCCTGTGAGTGGCCCGCGGGCTAAGGATGGCTTTCCATTGTTAGCTGGTCGGTTAGAAGAAGGAGTCTGGGACTATTTTATGACACATACAAATGCTATGAAACTCAGATTTCAAGGTCCATACACAAAGTTTTGCTGGAACACAGCCACGCCCACCAATACAGCCACGCCCACTATTAATTATTTCCTGTGACTCTTCTCAACTAGACCACAGAGCTGAGTAGCTGCACCGGCGATCCTGGAGTCGGCAATGCCAAAAAGGTTTACGGTGTGACAACCCTTAACAGAAAAAGTTCCTGATGCTTCCAGATCATGGGACTGAGCTTTTAAGGACTGTGAGCCCCTGAGCATCAACAGGGAGTAACGGTCACTCCTGGGAGAAAGTTCTGGGTGTGACCTGCCAGGAAGGCCAGGCAAGCATTCGCCCCGAGTCCAGGATATCAGTGGCTCCCAACCCGAGGCAGTCTGCCCTCCCCGTCCCCCCCCGGGGATAATGCTCAATAGCCATGGCGCCAGGACAGCCCACTGCAGACCACGCTGCGGCCCGTGTCAGTAGCTCAGGGCTGAGACCCGAGAAACACGACTCCAATGCGTGCGTGAGGCATCAGGCCAGACCTGCATCCCCGGGACAGGGCAGAAATGGAGGGTGGGGTGGGCGGCCGACCCTGTGGGGGCCCCGCTGGGCCAGGGCACGCAGGCTGGAGAGGGACGGGCATGCACCCACGGGTGGTCTGGCGGACCCGAGCCTTTCGAGGGCCCTCTCGGGCGCCTGCCCGGCCCTGCGCTCGGCCCTGAGGAGCGGCGTGAAGAAGAACTCGTGCGTTTGGCTCATTTGAATGCCAGATGGGGGACAAAAATCACGCCGCCAAGACAGGGTGTCGCTGATGCCCGCAAACCGCCCCGCACCACCCTGCTCCCTCCTCTGCAGCCGGAGCAGCCACGGGTCCTTCCCTCTGCATCCAGGCACTCATTTGGGTTTCTTCCTGGGAAAGCCTCCTTCCCCCTCCCCTCTTCCCTTCTCTCCTCCTCCTTCTCCCTCCTCCCTCCCTCCTCTCCCTTCCCTTCCCCCCTTCCCCCTACCCTCCTTCCCCCACTCCCTTCTCTCCCTTCATCCCCTCCCTTCCCTCTTCCCTCCTTCTTTCCCCCCCTTCCCCTTTTCTCCTTCCAGAATCAGCCTCGGCCTCCCGTGGACACACACCACATTTTTCCACCCTCTCAGACGGAGCCTCTCGGGGTGCAGGGCGGTGAGCTGCAGACTAAGCCCCTCAAAGGCAGGACCCATGCCCTGCGTCACCGCTCAGCCCCGAGCCGGCCCAGGCTGGTGCTCCTCAGCCCTCTGAGGGCGGGGTGCAGCCCAAGCCATCGGTCCGCATGACGGGCCCGAGGTCGTGTGAAAGAGGCTGGCTGTGGCCCGGGACCACCGCGAGCTCTAGTAACCGAGGAAGGTTCCTTGGCTGCAGACAGCAGCTGCGGGAGGGCGGGCAGGGCCAGCCGCGGACGTTCGGAGGCCTCCTCTGGGTCACACTGATGAATTTTCCAGAACTCAAATGAGTCCAGAGCCGACTTTACAAACTCTGAATGGACAGAAATAAGCATCAGTTGAGCAGAGACCAAGGGCCTCACTCCAGCCAAACTACATGATTCATTTTCAAGAAACTGGATTTTTGGCTCCCTTGCCGGAGTTCTCTGTTTGAAAGTCATTTCCATTAAAACGTTCTGCAGGGTGAGGATGTTTTTCAGCGGACGGGGCTCATGCTGAGCTCTGTGGCAATTACCGTGTTCCTGAGCCACTGGTTTTAACGTGGAAACGACTGCTCCTCCAACGCGGCGTGCCCGGGGCGCTCACGCTCCCGTCTGGGAGTCGGGCTGGGCTCCTCTCGCCCGGCACACGTGGAGGCCTCGGGGACGCAGAAGGAACATGGAAGGAGCCTTTGGGGCCAACCAGGCCTGCTCGGTTGATGACAAACGTACGTGAGAGAGGCCTTGGAGCCAAAGCCCCATGAACGGAGGGCCTCCTTCCTAGCTCCGGGGTGTGGCAAGCTGAGGGGCCTCGGTTCCCCTTCTGTACAGAGTGTCTACTAGCTCAGTATGTCACTCATCAGGTTGACCACGCAGTTCCTTTTTTAAAAAATATTTATTTTTGAGAGAGCGAGCAAGCAAGCACAAGAGCCAGGGAGGGGGAGAAAGAGAGGGAGAGCAAGAACCTCAAGCATGTTTAGCACAGTCAGCACAGAGCCTGACGCGGGGCTCCATCTCACGAATCGGCAGGCGGTGATCTGAGCTGAAAGTGAGAGTCGGCCGCTTAACTGAGCACCCCCCGCCCCCCACCGGCCCGGCACCCCAGCCCCATGGCTTCTAAGATATACACTGTCTTGGCTTTAACAACTGGGCTCCACTGAACAGTCTCCGGGGGTGGAAACCCAGGTCTCTGTGTTTTACACCACTGTCCTGGCTGATCGCTGGCTCGCTGGGGTCCTGGATGTCCAGCGTCCATGGTCTGAAAGAACTCCGTGCGTTGGTGGCAGCCTGTCTTCTCTGCTGTGCAGCTGGTGGCCCCCAGCTGCCTGGGGTCACTGGGTACTTGCCACCTGGCGAGTGCAGGCGAGGGATGGAATTTTAATTTTTGTTTAATTTTAATGGATTTTAAGTTGACATTTAAATAGCCACGTGTAGCTAGCGGCCATGACATTGTGTGGCCCAGCCGTGGGCCTGCAGTGCTGGTTAGACCCATGGCCTCTGGAAGCAGTAGACAAGGGTCAGGTCGGGGTTGTACAGCTGGGACTTGGAGAGTGTGTGCTCTGCGCTTGGCTCCACAGAAATGCACTGTGTGGGAGCGGTTCTGTTTCATCCCCACCAGAACCAAGGAGGGAGAAACTCAAGTTCAGAGGTGATAGGAAATTGTCGAGGTCATGAGCCCGGTCAGGATTTACACACAGGGTTTTGTTTGCCTGTCTCTCAAACCATTTGAAGATTCTCACTACAATGCGGGAAAAATACAGTTAGCTGTTCCATGTGTGGGATTTCAAAGTCTCTTAGAGACTGTTTTTTCAGAGCTGGAAAAAAAAAAAAAAGTCCCAAAACCCTATAAAAAGGAATGGGATTAAAATATGAGCCAGCCATCTGGTCTACCTCTCATAGCATCTAAGCACAAAGGAACTGTCAACTTTCCAAAGTCTCCATGATAGTTCAGCCTCCATGATATTTCAGAAGTGGCTATAGCAGCCACTACATGGTCTTGGGAAGGCCAAGTCCACCCGAGCTTACCCTCTGGCATTCTGCCAACTCTGACTCCATATCCCGCCTGCTTTGCCCCTGAACAAGGCTCTTCCAGTCTAGGGTCCACCTGCCCCAAGATCTGCATGACTCCACCCATGTCCCTTAGTCACCAGCTGGCCCTGTGCACGGGGTGTTTTGTGTAATGTGCCCATTGACTCAGGCCCCTGGGAGCAGTGGTCCCTTCAGGGCCAGGATCCGCCCCAGTGCCTACAGATGCCTCCATCCAGGCGCTGCTGAGTGCCCAGAGTGACAGAGACTTTCCTGTCCATTGCCTCACTCAGCCTGGAGGGGACAGTGGACGGGTGCAGAGCCTTGCTGGAGCAGTCGGTCTCACTCCAAAGACGGGGATGAAAAGTAGGTCAGCCATTTGAACTAGGCAATGAGCTGTGCCCCAGGCCCTCCTGCCCTTGAAGCTAATGTTTCTCAAGAGATCCAATGGGCAGCCACTCAGTCCCACAAGTCTGTGTGCGTCAGAGCTTCTGTAACCCCGCACTTCCCTTCTGAGCAAGTGGCATGGCTTTCCTGACCCTGGCTCAGTAGAGGTGGTCCTGGTACAGACAGCCGAGTGGCCTCAGCAGCGAGGGCGTCACGGGGGACAGTGTTGGAGACTGAGAGCCGGGAAGGCTGGTCCAAATCCCAGCGGGACACTCCCGCCCCGCTGTGTAGCAGGGGTGGCAGAGTCCACATCCCAGACTCCTCGCAAGAATATAGCAGGTTCTGTGTCTCAACCACCTACGTAGCGTGGGGCGGAGGGCGGACACGCCTTTCCTGGTGTCCGTTACTCACACTGAGCCATCGCTTTCGTAGTTTGGAAGCAGCCATTTTCGGTGAGAACCAAGATGGAGCCGGCGGGGCTTGTAGTGCGCTGGCTGCACCTGGCGCTGGCCCGGGGCATCCACGCTGTCCTCACTCCTCCGGGGAGGAGAGTTTCTGCGAAGTACAAGCTGTGTCAGCTGTGAACCACATGCACATAGAAGAGACGATGTACAGTCGCTGGATGACACCTGTCCCTTTTTCTCTGTGACATTAACATAGGATTGGTCTTCAGACAAATGCAATCATTCCCCCTCAAAAGACTGTCCACCCGGGTTTAAAACCTGTTGTTGTTTTCACGTTTTTAAAAAGTAGACAAAACAAGGGCTCTGGGTAGCTCGATGGGTTGAGTCCGACTCTTGATTGCGGCTCAGGTCATGGTCTGTTTGTGGGATCAAACCCTGTGTCGGGCTCCGCGCTGACAGCGTGGAGCCTGCTTGGGATTCTCTCTCTCCTTCTCTCTCTCTCTCTCTGTCCCCCCCCATAAATAAATAAACATAAACAAAAGTAAACAAAACAGCATGCTTTGTATCTCAGACGTCCAGTTGCTGGTCTGAATGAAAGCCAATCATTGGCAAATGCAGCCATAGACCCCACAGGGAGAGGGGACAATGAGCCTCCCTGTCCCCTGTGTCTCAGTCAAGCACTGTGACAAGGGACCCATGTCTCTGAGTGTTTGCTGAGGGCCTGAAATGATGTCATTGGCACTTAGCTCGGCTTTGAAGTTTCACAATTTGGGCTCTGTGCTGACAGCTCGCTTAGAGCTTGGAGCCTGTTTCAGGTTCTGTATCTCCCTCTCTCTCTAACCCTTCCCTGCTCACATTGTCTGTCTGTCTCTCTCTCAGAAATAAATAAAACATTTAAAAAATTTTAAAAAGGGGGGCGCCTGGGTGGCTTGGTTGGTTAAGCGTCCGACTTCGGCTCAGGTCATGATCTCATGGTTCGTGGGTTCAAGCCCCGCATCGGGCTCTGTGCTGACAGCTAGCTCAGAGCCTGGAGCCTGTTTCAGATTCTGTATCACCCTCTCTCTCTGACCTTCCCCTGCTCATGCTGACTCTCTCTCTCTCTCTTAAAAATAAAAAAAAATTTAAAAAATGTTTTTTGGATCACGATATAATGCTGATAAGGGGCTTACTGGTCAGCATGCCCTGAATTCCTGCTACATGCAGGTGACCACACAGGAGCGCTGGGCATGTAGGAGGGATTCACGCCCAACATAAGTATCTCTGAATATAAGCTGAGTTTTGAGAGGTTCTCAGACAGGAAACCCCCCGCCCCCACCCCAGGAAGGGTCCCTTCGGCTCTAAGGTCCACTTGAAATGCAAGGAAAGCAGTTTCCCCAAATATCCACCCAGTGGTGCGTCTGTGCTCCTTTGGCACATATGGAAAAGCTCCTTTTCCACGGGACGGTCCTTCAAATATCTGAAGACAGCTGTTTAGAAAACATAGCTTCTTAGGAAAGCAGATGGCTGCCCCACAGGAAATCTGGGCTTTTAAAATGGATAAGGGGAAGATTCTGCCTCCCTTCCCCCTCAAGGGCTGGCTATCTCACTGAAAGCTTGTGGGGAAAGATGGCGGCCACCTTCTGGGCTTCCAAGAAGTAGGCCAAGGTCAGGTACCTGCATAGGGGCACCGCTAAGTGTTTAAGGACTGACTCTACCGAGAAAGCCCAGAGTCCCAGTGTCTGACGATTTCGGTGGTGTAAACACTCCCACCATGGCCAGTTTTAAGGAGCACATTTTAAGAAGCCAGCTGTTGTGAGTCTGGACACGCCAGCACCAGCCCAGCCCTCAACCTCTCCTAGCATCTGGCAAGTGATCAGACCTCTGGACAAGCAGTCAGGGGCCAGACTGGATCTTCCAGAG
The DNA here is from genome assembly GCA_017311185.1 of Proteles cristata cristata. NCBI lineage: Eukaryota > Metazoa > Chordata > Mammalia > Carnivora > Hyaenidae > Proteles > Proteles cristata. Next base: position 26,180 of record JAESUZ010000997.1, read on the forward strand.
TCTGCAGAGGTAGCAGAGAGGGGCCGTCTGGTGACAGTGGGGAAGGGCTCCTACCGGCTCTGAAATTATGCCCAGGGCCCAGCCCCCTGCGTGTGAGGCTCGCACTCCCCTGGGGGCCTCCCTGTTTGGCTCCCCTGTGTCGGCCAAAGTCTGATCGATATTAGCAAATGAGGGCCGAGTGCCTTCTGTGTGCCGGCCCACGAGGGCATCTTTTATCTCGCCAGGTGCTCGTGGTGGTAACTCCTAGGAGCGTCCACACTCCACAGCCGAGGCACAGAAAAGTCAAGTATCTTGGCCAAGGGGTGCGATCGCTGTGTTCTCGTGCGTCTCTCTCCCAAGTCAGGGAAGGGGGTCGGCACGGGTGCCTGGGGGCAGTGCAGTGAGTGTGGGGGGGGCGGAGGGGTGGCGGTCTGGGTGCCCGCGGCAGAGTGGCTGGGCCAGGACAGAGACCCTGCGGTCCTCTCCCCTTCCCTCCACCCCCCACCCCCCTGCGAATTTCACAGCTGCCCTGCCTGGCACGTGGTGAGGGGGGCTCTGGAGGTGAGATTTCAGGAGGGAAAGTCTGCAGCCGGGGTTCTGCTGGCTCCCGTTAAAACAAATCTCCTTGCTGACAAAAATAAAGGGGCCCGAATCACCGCCAGCATCTGCCCTCGGCCCGTTGCTCTTATTCTCCTGCAAGGAGCTGGATCCCATGTTCCAAACTGGCACGGGCCCTCGGGCTTCAAAGGGGGAAATTCCTCAGCGGGTAGGGGCTTTGGCAGGGTGCCCTGGTGCCCCCCGGGGGGAGCCGCCGGAGATGCCAGCCCCAGGGTCTCATTAGCGTCTCACACATTGCGTCTCATTTTCCTTGGCGCAGAGTCTGGACTTTTCCTCAGCAGAGAGGTGGGACGGGAGTGCCCAGGGGACGGTCGTGGCAAACACTGGGGTGTTTTCTGGGCTCGGGCAGGTTGGCAAGACCTGAGCTCACGATGCCAGGCCCCCCGGGAGGGGCGTGTCGCCCGCAGCGCCCGGGGGCCCCAGTGTCCCTGGGCTGTGGCCGGTCCTCAGCCTCTGCCTCCCTCTGCACTTGGCCTCCCCCCTTCTCCTAGTTCTCTCCTCCGTGCGTCTTTTATGTCATTGGATGTAGGGCTGCCCCTGCCTCTCCGAGCCCCCCTTCCCCTCCCAGGCTGGTGCTTATCCCCCGCACATTTAGGGGGGCGCAGGCCCACTGCCTTCTCCTACACCCACCTCATTGGCCAAGTGAGGGAGCAGCTGCCCCAGGAGTCACTGGGCCACGGCGGCTAAGGGGCCTGGGCACGCACCACACCTGCCACCTGGTATGTGCCCCCCCCAGCCCCCTCCGGGTGCCCCGCGCCGTGGGCCTGTCCACCTGGCGCGGAGGCCTCAGGTACAGCAGTGTCGTTATACTGCCATAACGAATGGCCACACCGCAGGCCTTGAGAAATACAGACTCACTTTCTCCCAGTTCTGGAGGCCGGAAACCTGAGATCAAGGTGTCCGAATGCTCCTGGCCGAGGCTGCAGGGGAGGGGCCTTCCTTGTCTCCACTGGCTCCAGATGTTCCCTGGCTCTCGACAGCGTTGCCACATGTCTGCCTGAACCGTCCATCGCCCGGCCTTCTGTTTGTCTGTCTTTAATCCCCCCGCCCCTATCTTCCACTTCCAAGGACACTTGCTGCGGCATTTAGGGCCCAGCAGGCCAGACCAAGATGATCTCCTTATCTCAAGGCCCCTAACTTAGGCACATCTGCACAGACCCTTTTCCCAAATAAGGTCACGCTGCAGTTTCTGGGGATTAGGGTTTGGGACTGTCCCTGAGAACCACAGTCAGCCTCCCACGGCCAGACCTACCTGGGACGCCGGTTAGCTCTGTGCCTACTCCCTCGAGCTCCTTCCCTGTCCCTGTCCCTCCCCCCCCACCACCCCGCCGGAGTGACAGGACAGATCTGATATGTAGGCCTTGCAGGCAGAGCAAGTGGCCTGGGGGGGAGGGGGGAGGCTGGGAATAGGACCCTGGCTCCTCCACGTAAGGACCCGGCGGCTCTGGGGCCCGTCTCCACATGCTCCAGGCTTGACTTCTGACCTGCACATCAGGGATGCTCTTTGTATCATAAGAATTAAAAAAGGTCAGCACCGTCCAGCTCTGGCCACAGCGCCCTGCCCCCAAGCCTGCCCCCTGAGTCACGTGCACGCTCGGCTCACGGGCTGTGCCCAAGGGTTCTGGGGGCAGACGTGTTTGATTTCTGGGTTTGGGAGACTCCTGTACATTTCTATATTCCCTCTTATTTCCTCTTATGGAAGAAAATTTAATCTGGGAGCTCTTTCCATGAAAAACATTGGTTTAACACTAAAAATGAAAACAAATAAAACTAGACCCTACTGGAAAAAACAACAGTCCCGGGTGGGGTTTGGCACACCCGGGCCGTGTACTGTCACACACACGGTTCCACCGAGCTCCCTCGTCCCTTCGTCAGCTTGAGCCCTGCCGATAGGGACGCACCTGCTCTCAGGACACGGAGCGCAGGAGCCTCTGCACCTGCACTGGGCTGTTTAAAAAGATGAGAGGCGGGGCACCTGGGGGGCACAGTCGATTAAGCATCGGATATCAGCTCAGGTCATGATCTTGCGGTTGGTGAGTTCGAGCCCTGCATCGGGCTCTGTGCTGACAGCTCGGAGCCTGGAGCTGCTTCAGATTCTGTGTCTCCCTCTCTCTCTGCCCCTCCCCTGTTCACCCTCTGTCTCTCTCAAAAATAAATAAGCATTAAAAAAAAAAAAAAAGAAAAACGAGAGGCTGAGGTCCAAGTCGGCGCTGCATACCCAGAAGGCCCTCTTCTCCAGGCTTCCAGGACACTTCCACCTCTGCTTCCCAAAGCGGGGGCCGTGTGCTGGGGCAGATCCGGTTGGGTCCTGCGTGGGGGGCCACCGCAAGCACCCCAGGACGGCCATCTGAATGTGGGCGCAGCCCGCTGACCGCAGCTCTATACAAGAGTTAGCTAGCTACAGAGATTTCTCCAACGGGCACTTTTCCTGGGCAGCAAACTCAGCCTTGCTCTCTCAGTCCCCGGGAGGGTGGCGAGCCTGGCTTGGCACCGACCGGAGGATGCGAGCCTGCATCCGGCCGAACAAACAGTCGCGAACTGGCTCCCCACGTGTGCAGTTTTATTGGGTGCCCGTCGTGGACTGTTTGGCCGGCATTTCTATGATTTTGCAAAGTTCTTATCAGCCTTGGCCCCTGATAGGAACATCGAGGTTCAGTAAAGCCAGGCCTTCGTGGGCATGAGCGGAACGCACAGCAAGGGCCTTCCCGGCAGATTCACCCACCCTGGCACGGCCGCCCAGGCAGGCGCGCCCCATGCTCTGCTGTGTGCCCTGTCCCTGCGGGGCGGCCCCGCGTCCCTGCCTTTCGCTGTGCCCTGCAGCCCTGATGAACGGCGCTCCAGCCTCCCGCGGGCGTGTCTGGTCTGGGCAATGACGGCCCGTGGCTGTTGGCTGGTGTGCTCCCGTGGGGTGGTGGCTCCGGCCCCCTTGGGTCCTGGAAGTGAGCTCTGGGAGCAAATCGCTCTCAGGGACAGTGGGACTCTGGGTTGGCTGGGGGTGGTGGGTGCGGGAAGGGATCTTCACTTCTCAGAGCTGTGGAAGTTTCCATGTGGGCAGAGGAGAGCCTCATGGGGAAACCCGTGGAATGTGAGGTGGAATCAGGGTGACCTTGGAGTTCCGCGTGAGAATGGGGACCAGAGAGCGCAAGGCCCGGGTTCCCGGGGCCGGCTCCTTCCGGCGCGGCCTCTGCGCGCTGTCTGGTCCACTCAGCAAAGCAGATGGTGGGCTGGGCCTGGGATGCCAAGGTCAGGCCGCACGGCCAGGCTGCCGGGGCTGGAGGGACACCCGCGCTCGGCCACACGGCCTTCCAGGCCCGGCTCTCACCTACCGTGCTCGGGTGCACCTGCTCGTCCGCAGCTGGTCACGAAGACTGAGAGGTGCTTCTCTGCACCCCCGACACCTCGGTCCAGGGCCCTTGAAGCAGGCGGGGGGCACCCGTCCACAGAACGGGTGGGGAGGGAGACAGGAGGACCCGGAAGGGCTCGGCGGCCTTCACAGGAGGTGGCTGTGTCTTAGCCTGTGTGCCGCCCCTCCCCCCAGCCTGGTCGGAGTCGCAGGCACCCGCTCGGCGCTGGACCACAGTCAGGGGGAGATGCCGTCGGAGGCCCGCCCACCCCCACGGGCGTCAGAATGCCCTTATTGTTCTGGAAAACACGGTGGCCTGGATTTCTCCGAAAGGCCCACAGATTGGGGTTGCCAAGGTGTCGTGTGCTGGATTGTGCCCCCTCGTTCCCATGTGGAAGCCCTAAGCCGGCCCCCCCGGAGGGGACTGTCTGCTGGTGACACGTTCTTCCAAGAGGGGATGAAGTTAAAAAAAATAGTCATTTTCGTTGTAGGGTGAACTCGGCCAGTATGACTGGCGGTGCTCCCAGGAAGGGGTGGGGGCGCAGACACGCAGAGGGGCGGGGACGGGGGTGAGGCCCCAGGGGCCCCAGCAGACTGCTGCGCGGGGAGCCTGGCCTGCGGCTGGGCTCCCCCAGCCCTCTCCCTGCCCTCCTCCACCGAGTCCAGCTTGAACGGGGAACACGTCGGAAACAGGGTGATGAAGGACGTGCTGTGTCCTTGGCCTTTAAAGTAGTGAGTTTTGGGGCGCCTGGGGGGCTGTTCGTTAAGCCTCCGACGTCGGCTCAAGTCATGATTCTGAGGTTCATGAGATCGAGCCCCACGTCGGGCTCTGTGCTGGCAGCTCGGAGCCTGGAGCTGCTTCAGATCCTGTGTCTCCCTCTCTGCCCCGCCCCCTCTCGCACTCTGTCTCTGTCTGTCTCTCTCAAAACTAAATAAAAATTAAAGAAAATACAGTAATGAATTTTGCTAGTCATTGTTGAGAAGTCACCCTGGGATTGATAGCGCCCTCCCCCAGCGTGAAGGGCGAGCCCCAGGGTGTGCTGGGCCCCACAGCCGCATGGGGGGGTGTCCCTGGAGCCGGCAGGGCCACCCTTTGCAGACAGCCTCCCCCTCCTGCACAGCAGGGCCACACCCCCTGAGGGTCTGTGCTCAGGTCTGGCTCATCCACACCCTGCTGTTGAGCTTCTCCCTCAGAGGGCGGGTCCTTGCTCCACTGACTGGGGGGCTAGGGAGGAAGACAGGCCAGCTGAGGAGGGGTGGGGTTGGGGGGTGGGGGGACGGGGGGTGAGGATATGGGGGTGTGTGGGGTGCAGGGGGAATGGGGAGCAGAGAAGGAGGGGCACTGGCATCTCTGAGCCCTTGTTGGCTCACCTTTTTTCTTTTAAAAAAATGTTTTTAATATTTATTTATTTTTGAAAGAGAGACACACACACATAGAATACAAGTGGGGAAGGGGCAGAGAGAGGGGGAGACACAGAATCTGAAGCAGGCTCCAGACTCTGAGCTGTCAGCACAGAGCCCGACACGGGGCTCGAACCCACAAACCACGAGATCGTGACCTGAGTCAAAGTCGGACGTTGAACCGACTGAGCCCCCCAGGCGCCCCATCACCTTCTCATCTATGTTCTACTCGGTCCGTGGACGTGGGCTTCCTCTTTCCTGCTTCTCAGATAACAAAACTGAGGAGCCGAGAGGAGAATTCACCGGGGCTGCTGCTGGGGCCTGAGCTGAGTCTGCCGCCCCCAGCCCAGGACACCACCTGCAGGTGAGGGGTGCAGGGTAAGAGTGTCCTTTTTGGGTGGCCAAAGGCAACTCAGCCCCGGGCTGCCCTCCACTGTGGACAGGTGTGGGGGTGGCCCCAGCCACTGACCCTGCTGGGCGGCAGCCCCCCAGACGCCTGGGGCCCACCTGAGTGCCCCGGTGGACCGTGAACCCTTGGGAGTCCAGCAGATGCCCGAGTCCCTCTCACCTGTCCGGGGGGCCTGGAGCTTCCACCTGCTGGGGGGAAAGGAGGGAAGGAACCTGGCTGCCTGGGAGGGCTTCCCTTGGGAACAGGCCCGCCCTTTCCCAGCCAGGCAATGTCTCTGGAAGGCTGGGTGGCCCCACGGCTCTGCTGCTGAGATAGTAAATGAAGAGAACTTACAGCAACAGGGGTCAAGTTGGGCGGTCAGATCGCACGTGCAGAGCTCAGGGCACACCGGGCCTGCCCCAGTCTTCACCGGGCACCGCAGGAAATGTACTGGATCATGGCCGGGGTGCACAGAGCCCCTAATCCTGGTGGGTCCCTCCCATGGCCAAGGCTGTGATGGGAGGTACGGGCACCGGGAGGGCCTGGATGGGAACCTGGCATGAATTACAGAAGATGTGGGAAGTCCACGTGCCCACAGGCGGCCACTCCCCACACAGGTGATGACCGAGTCTCCGTGCAGCTGGCAGGCACAAGCCACAGGGACCCGGGTGTCTTGCTCACTGCAGACTCTTCAGGTCAAGAGCAAATTAAACAGTTCTCAAAGGCCCTGGGTTTTAATGCATTACGGGAGGGTCTAGGGGATGCTGGGCTGGGGGTCAACTCCCTCCAATCACTGTCGCGTGAGTCTGGCCGAGGTGATCAACATGTCTTGCACCCAAAGTGAGACTGGGTACAAAACCCAGCTGTGACACAGCTGGCACTTTGGGCAAGTCCCTGCACCCTGTCGGATCCCCTATGGGGCGGCTGACCTTTCACTGCGCTCACTAGAATTTAAATCGTGACTCAGTCAAGTTGTTCCAAGTCCTGGCCTGGCAGGTCAGGCCACTCAGCGTAGGGACTTTTTTCTGAATTTCTTGGCGGGATGGAAACTTGCCTCCCCACCCAGCTCCGGGCTTGGATGGAATAGAAACCCACCTTCATCAGCTTGGTCAAGACATCACGCTCCTTACTCCCCAGGGACAGGATAACACTCATCCGTCCTGTCTGCTCCGGGTTATGAGGTGCAAGCCCTCTTCCCACCACTGAGAGGGACGCCGGATGGCTGCCTGACGGAGGCTGCCTGACGGAGGAGGCACACGTGACTGTCCGAGAAGTGCCATATGTCCCTGGGGAAAAGGTAGAACCCTGAAAGTCTGTGCTATTTTCTGATAGCCAGTCCAGTGACCTTTGTGAGTACCCCAAGTCATGGAGAGAGGCGACCTTCCCATTGGTGGGGGCGCTCTCGGGGCCGGACAGGGCTGGGGCTGGGGGTTCAGAACTATCAGGTGGAATCTCATGAAGGTGCATTCAAGTAAAGGACCAGCTCTAGCTCAACACCCCTCCACCCCCACCCATGTATAAACACATGCATGCACACAACTCACACATACAATTCCAATTTTATGTATGGCTTATACAGGTTGAAGAAATAACAGACAACAAAGAAATATAAAACCCAGAAAGAACATTTTTGCTTTACTTAACGCCCCTCAAACATCTCCCTGTCTGTCTGTGCGAGTCCTTGTTTCTAGAATGATGGGCAGTAACGGGCATTTGAGGAATCTCCCACCAGTCTGGAGATGTAACAGGGAGCGTGGGCCCCAGCCCTGGCCAAGCACCCCTGGGGGAACTGTGTGCTCAAGGGGGCTGGGATTGGACAGCTCGGGAATGGCAAGCCCCTTAATCCACGTCACCCTTTCTCTTTTTAAGAACAGCCCTGCAGTTCTCCAGAAGAGAGGCTTTCTGGGCTGAGGAGCCCAACGGAAGGGGCGGTGTGCCGTCCAGGGAGCTCCCCAAGGCATAAGGAAGTGAGGGCAGGCGGCCGGCGGGAGTCCCCAGGGCAGCCGGTCCTGACCCCTCACTCCTTTGCCTGCTGTCTCCTCTCCAAGGGCCATCTTCTCTGATTCCTTTTTCTTGCAGAGGGGTCACCGGGGACGGGGATGACGCGGGAGGGAGTGAGGAGGGGGGTGGTGGGGGGTTGCGGGCCAACCTCGCCTGATTAAGATCCCAGATGTGCACCATCCAAGCTCCTTTCGGGGACCCTTGGGAAGTCAGACCCAAACTTGGGCTCCCACGCCCAATCCGCAGAGAGGGGGAAGGTGGAGGGTGGGTCGTCCGGGCGGCTTGACAAGTCGGCCACAGTCTTGGGCGCCCCGATCTGGCTGAATTGGAAGTTTAGTCTCCACCCAGAAGAGCTCGGAACTCCTCCACGTAAAAGACAAAGTTGGGCTGAGCTGCAACTTTTTTTTTTTTTTCTCTTAACCCAAAGTGATCCGACTCGGGGCCCGGCTCCTCGGGGTGGGCCAGGTGCGGGCACCCGGCGGAGAGCGGGGCCCGGGGCAGCGGCGCGGGCGCGTCCGCGCGCGCGGGCCCGGAGTCGGGCGCCGCGCCCGCCCTCCGCGCCGCGCCCGCGCGGGCCCCGGGCCAGCCCTTCCTCGCCGCGGCTCGCCCGCTGGCCCCACCCCTCGCCCGCGGCGCCCAGTGGGAGGCGGGGCCGGCCCGGCCGAGCGCGGCGCCGGGCTCTGATTTGCTGCGGGCGCGGGGGATCGACAGCCTCGGCGGGTGCCTTCCAGGGGAGAGGGAGGGAGGGAAAGGGGGGAAAAGCGCAGGGCGCCCAAGGCGAGGTCGGCACTCCCCGTCCCCGCGGCTGGCGCAGGACCTCGCTCGAGCGGAGCGCGCACGGGGAGCGGGTCGCGGGGCGGCGGCGAGAGGGCGGCGAGAAGGAGTCGGAGGAGGCGAGGGCGGCGAGGAGAGCGGGGTCCCGGCCGCCCCGCGGGCCAAGGTCGACCCCCCGCGCGTGGGCGAGCGCGCCAGCCGGCCCCTCGCCCGAGAGCCACCGCCACAAAGAGAACGCCGGCGCCTGCTCCCCATGACTTCCTAGAGCGCGCGGTCCCCGCCGAGTCCGCTCCCTCCCGGGCCGCGCCCCGCGCCCCTGTGCGTCCCCCCGCGCCCCGACCCGCGCCCCGCCGGCATGGACGTCCACACCCGCTGGAAAGCGCGCAGCCCGCCGCGCCCGGGCGCCCCGCTGCTGTCCCCGCCGCTGCTGCTGCTGCTGCTGCTGTGGGCGCCGCCTCTGAGCCGCGCAGGTAAGGCACCCGGGCGCAGGGGCGGCTGTCATCCCCGGGCCGCGCCCGCCTCCCCGGAGCTCCACCCGCCGCCCGCGGGCTCGGGGAATGCGCGGGCCGCCTCTCCGAATGCCAGCCTCGGGGCCCGGGAGGCAGACGCGCCAGCACGGTACTCCGCGCGCCAGAGAGCCGGCCGGGGGCGCGGGGCTGCGGCGCGCGTGGACGGGGGGCCTCGCGCTGGGTCAGCCGGGGGTCTGTCGCGAGGCCGGCAAACTTTGTCCCGAAACTTCGTTTCTCCGGCCCCACATCACTCGCGCCCGGCAGAACTTCCTCTCCTGAAAACTGGGAAGGGTCGCCCCCTAGAGTCGCAGCCAGTCCATTCCGGCCGAGCTCCTGGAGTGGGGGCACGCTGGCCGCTGGCCGGGGAATCCCAGAACCTGGAGCCCCTCCAGCCCTGCACTCCCCCCCGCCCCCGCCAGGCCTCCTCCAGGCTGGGTCTCCGCGTTCCTTGGAGTCTTGCAATCCTGGCCCCGAAGAGCTCAGTGATAACTGCGGAGCTCTGGAGGCTGGTCGACCAGCCCTGCTCCAGATCCCACCCGGAACCTCCTGACCCCCTGGGAGGCAGTTTTTCTTGGGTTTGCCTCCCAGAGGTGGGATTTGCAGCCCGAGTCAGGAGATGGTGGTGGCATCCGGGCAGAGAGGCTCAGATGGTCCGCAGATCTGCCTCCCAGAGGTCTGTCTGACTTGGAAGGGGCCCTATCTGCCGGCCGCCTGGAGTCTTGCAGCTCCGACTCCCTCCCACTCAGCTTCCTGATGGGACAGACAGTGGCTTCTAAGCATCACCTTGGTAGTTACTCGTGGGATGGGTGTTCACACAGCCTCAGACCTCAGAGGTCCCGGGATGTCTCGAGTCCCCATTAACAAGCCCGCAGACAAGGCTCAGAGCTGCTGGGGCGAGGTCAGGGAGAGTGGGAGGCACAGCTGGCCAGCGGCTCCACTGACCGGTCCCCTTCTCCCCTCCACTTTGTAATCTGAAGCCATGTGGGAAGAATCACTTTCCATGCGCCACTTGCCAATTAAGATACTCTTTCCCTTTTTCCTGGCTCGATGGGAGTCGGGGTGTCCTGCCAGCATAGGCCTGTGGGAGCTGAGGGGTGCCTGGCTCAGCTCTGGGGATCTGGTGTCTTATCCCTGGGTTGCCACCAACGTGCCCAGGGTCCTGGGCTCACTGGCTTTGTGTTTCCCCCGCCTGGAATCAGGTGAGTGGGGGGACAACCGTGGCCTCCGGGAAAGTGATCTGGAGTCGGTGGGGGATGTAGTCAGGGGGCCGCATGGCGGCTGAGGCACTTAGCCTCTGTCCTGCTCCTCAGCTGGGCTCCCCCAGGAGCACTGGACGGAACCCTTCAGGGGAATCGTCAGCCCCCAAAGCGGGGGCTGGGTGCAGACGGGGGAGCGTGCCTTCGCCGGGTTTGCAGCGGGCTCCCGGCTCTGTCTGCCCCCGCGGCCCCTGCCCCCTCTCCGACCCCCTCTTTCCCAAGGGAGGCCCTTGGACGCAGAAGCGTGGCAGAGGGGACGGGGCAGCAGCCTGGCCCCTGGCCCACGAGTTGCTCATTTGGCAACTTTTATCAGAAGGACCGTTAGTTAGAAGCATGTGAAGAAGCCGCTTTTCCGAGCGGGTTCCCCAGCCCCGTCCCCACCTCCCAGGGTGGGACCCGCCCTGAAGTCACGGGCGGTGCGTGGCCAGGGAGGGCGGCTGTCCACTGCAGGCGCGGGCCAGGCGGGAGCGGTCCTCGAAGGAGCCTGTTCTCGTCTCCATCTTGGGATAAGCCAGATGTTTTCCGAGTTTTCTCTGAACATGGCTCTTTTTCCTACCTTCTCCTGGGCCAAGTGTGCGAAGGAATGAAAAGTTAAGATTGCATTTGGGGCCCTTTAACATGTAACGGGTGGAGGGGAGTATGTGAAATGAAACGTGACCCCAATATTTGGAAATTGAGGTCATCTCCTTGGCCCGCCATTGGTTGACACCGGTCATGTGCCTGCTTCGTGCAATAATTTTGTGGGAAGAGTCGTCCAAGTTCTGTGGGACTTGACAGATACGAAACGGTTAAGTTTCCTCTGACTCAATCAAGTTGGCTGGAAAGACATCCTTTTCCATCCTTCCCCCTTCCCCGCCTCCCCAGAAGAGAGCCGTTGGTGGGAGGGGCTCCCCGGAGCCCTGTCCCTCATCTGGTCCAGATTTCAGTGGCTGGAGGGGCTGGAGCTGTGGTCGCTGCCCAGTGGCTTTGACCACCCAGCAGGGGCCCCAGGCAGGGGTTTCTTCCCCGCGCAGGGGCACAAAGTCCCTTCTCCTGTGATGTTGCTCCAGGGCTGTTCCTGGGGTGCTGGCCAGAGCCTGCCCCGTTACCCCACCCTTCAGATATTTCTGGACATGCACCACGGCCCCGCCCTTAGCCCAACACAGCTGATGCCCGCCTGCCCCGCCCCTGCCTTCTGGCCGTCTGGCCCTGCCTCCTCCCTGCATCACAGACAGTGTTGGTGGAGCAGAGGGGGTGCGGAGCAGACGCCCACGCCCCCCCCATGACAGGACGGTGAGAGGGCAGACTCGCAGTGAGCCCCCGAGGGTCAAGGATGAGTCACCCACACCCTGAGGCACCCTGGGTTTGCATTTAAGGAGCAAGGCGGGGCCCCTCCCCCCGAGACCGTTGCACGTGTTAACTCTCGAAGTGGGTGTGCTGGCATCTGCCTGGCCCTGTGCCCACATTGTCTCACTGGCCCCTCACGCAGGCCTGCAAAGGTGCGGGGGCCCAGCTTCCGGGTCTGCGTGACCTCTGCATCTCGGTCCTGAGTGAGGGTCTCCCTTGTGCTTGGCCTGGCCACGCCTCAGTGCCTTTGACCTGGGAGGAGGGTGGGGGGCTACCTTTTCTCTTCACATCCACTTATCAGCTCTCCCCGGGGGCGGCCTGGTGCCCAGAGCAGCAGATGTGGGGGAGGCGGCCCTGCCACATGTGGCCCCCGGGGTGAGGGACGTGTTGCCAACCATGCTTCAATCCCAACCCCCTCCCCCTCCCCCTCTCCCCTCCCCCTCCCTCCCTTCCTTCCTCCCTCCCTCCCTCCCTCCCTTCCTTCCTTCCTTCCTTCCTCCCTCCCTCCTCTCTCCCTCCCTCCAGCCCACCTTCCCCTCCCCTCCCTCCCCTCCTTCCCCCTCCCTCCCCCTCCCTCCTTTTCTACTGGAATGCCCTCAAGAAGAACCAGACTGCAGGCAGCCTCCACTCTCCTGTTCCTTCTCTTTACCTGGCCCTCCACTCATCTGCACGACCTTCCCGGACCCCGAAGGCCTTTGCCTTTGCACCCTGGCCTGGAGGGTTATGGGAGGACAGAGGTGAGTGGGGGCAGGGCTTCTCAGTGCGGGAGCCCCAAATCTTCTGGGCAGCACTTGTGTTTGTTTCACTGTTCATTTTTGTGCCAAGCGTCACTTTAAATACTCTGGGAGGGTCCGGTCCATTGGGGAGATCTGGGAAAGCTTCCTGGAGGAGGTGACACTAAACTTGGCCTTCTCCTCCTTCTTCCCCTTCCCCTCCCTTAGCAGGTGCCTTCATCCACCTCTGGCTTTACTCCTGTCCACTCCTCCTCCTTGGCAGGACATCCCAACCTCTGCTCTGGTGTTCAGTGTTCTCTGGGGCTGCTTCCCTTGGCTGGAAAGCCCCTCATTAACTCGGTTGGCAGAGCGCCCCCAGCGCCGCTTGTCCAGCGAGGCTGTGCCAGCAGAAGTGGCTGCAGCCTCTGCGGGGGACGAGTGGAGACCTGGGGGCTTCCTCAACCCTCTCTGCCCCTGCGTGTGGGCCCCGTGTGCAAACTGACAGCCTCGGCTGGGGGTGGGGCGCCTCTGGGCACGACTTAGGGTTCCTGTGCTGAAGGTGGGCAGTTAGATGTGGGGGGGAGATGAACCCCAGGAGCAGCATGGGCAGCTGGGAGGCCAGTGCCAAATGGAGTGTTTGCCTCAACTTTCCCCTCCGGAAAATGGGGAGAATTGCTTTGACAGGTGGTCGTGTGGAATAAGCCTGAGTAACGGAGGGCGTTGTCGCGCATGCTCTTCTGGCCGGTATTTCTGCACAAGGCACAGAGCATGCTGTTGCCGCAACCGGCTTTATTTATTTATTTATTTATTTATTTATTTATTTATTTTTTTAAAGTTGCCGCAACCGGCTTTAAACGTACCCATCCCTGAAGCAGCACAGGGACGGGGCTCCGCCATCCCGCTGAGTCAGGGCGGCCGCCATCTGCGTGGGGGGGACGCTCTCCCACGTAGTCTCCTGGGCTCCTGTGTTCAGGTCATGCGAGGCAACATGTGAAAATGTGTTACAAGCCCCTTGGAGGGCGGTACACACGCGTGCGTGTCTGTGTGCGTGTGGGAGCATGTGCGTGTGTGTGACGTGCAGACTCGCGGGGGCCCACGTGTCCATGTGGGAGTTTGTGGGCCGGCACGTGCCTGTGTTCGCGAGGTTTCCCGAGGCTCTTCTGCGTGCCGGGCGGGTGGGTGTGGGGAGCTGGGGCAAGGTGACATTTCCCTCCGTGCTGGGACCCAACCCCGCCCGACGGACTGTGGCCGTGGAGCCCGAGGGGCCCCGGGGCCGTGGGTCCTGCTGGGCCGGCCGTTGGATGAGATGTTTGTCCTCACAGGAGGGCGATGTGACACTGAGGTGTCTCTTTTCGTTCTTATTTTTGTTCCCCCAGATGAGCCACTCCTGCAGCGTTAGCGCTCTGCTGGCTCGGCCGGAGGGGATCCTGAGATCCTGAAGGCGGGGCCGGCTTTGGCCCTTCTCGAGGGCCGGTGTCCCCTTGCTGCGGGCACAGCACGAGGACCAGGGTGCGGGCGGTGCTCGGGCTGGGCGGCTGGAGCCGGCGGCCTGGGTTTAGATCCCGGCGGCTCCCCTCCTACCAACTGTACATTTAGCCTCCCCATGCCTCAGTTTCCCTTTTTTTAAGAAGGGGCCGATGGTCAGGGCGCCTGGGTGGCTTAGTCGGTTAAGCGTCCGACTTTCGCTTAGGTCATGATCTCGCGGTTCGTGGGTTCCAGCCCCGCGTCGGGCTCTGTGCTGACTGCCAGCTCAGAGCCTGGAGCCTGTTTCAGTCTGTGACTCCCTCTCTCTGACCTCCCTGCTCACGCTCTCTCTCTCTCTCTCTCTAGAAATAAATAAAACATTAAAAAAAATTAAAAAAAAAAAAAAAGAAGGGGCCGATGGTCGTAAGTCCTGCAGGATTTTTTTGTGAGGGTTCAATGCATAGCGTGTGCAGAGCGCGTCGAGCCCAGTTACCATACCAGTTTGTTCTTCCCGGGCTCTGAGGTGACACGAGGCAGCGGGTCCGGTGCCGGGTGCCGGGTGCCGGGTGCCGGGTGCCCGGCCCTACCCCCGGGCTGGCTGTGTGGGTGGCTTCCTGTCTCTCCTGTGGACAATGGCACTGGTATCCCTCTCCCGGGAGAAACGGGAGAAGGGGTGACATAGGAGATGCCCCCTGGTGGATTAGACCACTCACTGGGGCTTCTGTGCTTTTGAGCCTGGGCACGGAGGTAAGTCAGCTCCCTTCCTCCTCAGGCCACCCCCACTCTCCGAGGAGGAGCTGGGGCTCGCAGATGGGAATGGACCTGCCCACACCCTAGCTCACGGACTCTGGCCTCCCCCTCCATGACGTGACCGCGATGGCTGGGGCACTGGGGGCGTATTCTGCCGTGGGCGCAGGTGGTGCCTTTGCCGACCCAGACGCTGTTTTAGTGCCAGCCTGGCCGAGGTAGCTGGAGAGCCATTTATGGAATAAATGAATGCCCGGTGGGACGTGAGTGGGGGTGTGTGGACGTGTGGGGTGGGCCTGGGGGACACAGTCTGAAGCATCACCCATCAGCCTTGACTCACCCAGGAGTTTTTCTGGCAGATTCTCATCCTAAGTAATGACCCCATGTTAGACATGAGTGTCACCATCCTTCGGTGACTCAGACCCGAGAGACGGAACCACAGTCTGACCCAGTTTCTCCAAAATGTCATTCCTCAGAGCTCCAGGGGACGCAGGGACATCTGCCTGCGGGACTTGGAGCACCCCTTTGTTTTCTGACCCCAGGACCTGAGTTTTGTGCCTGGGGTGTCACTCTTCTGGCCTGGTCCTCCCTGACAGCACTTTGGCCGTAGGGATCCTAACGAGCTCTGTTATTGTACAGAATGACACAAAGTGCTGTCAAGTGTGTGCGAATGCCGGAAGCGATTTCATGTCAAACCTCTGAGCCTGCGTTGGAAAAGTAGCGATCGCACAATGGGGGAGAGGGCGTTTTAACCTAACGGAAGGTGGGAAGTGGTCGTCTTGCACTCTCCGGAGGTGACTGGGAGGGGCCGTGGGCAGCCGGGGGCCGGGTCTTCCAGGGACAGGGGTCACAGGGAACCGCAGGAGAGGCTGGCCTTGCCGGGAGAGATCTGGAGTGGCCGTGCTTAGGCCCCAAGTGTTTGCGGACCTCTAACGCGACTTAGGTCTGAGCCGGGCACAGAATCTTCGGGCGCAGTGTGCGAATCAGACTCCAGGACAGGTGATCCCGTCCAGGGAGGCGCAAAGGGGGAGGGAGTGAAACATTGGCCAGCAGGTAGGGCGGCTGTGGTCACTGGGGTCAGGCCCTGGGCGTAAGACCCGCACAGGTACCTCTGTGAGAGTCAGTCTCAAATCCCTGTGAGGGGCCTCGCAGCTTCGGCGTTTGGTTTTGGCCTTGTGTTTGAGGACTAGGTCTGTGCCCCCGCCCGCGGTCGCAGGTGGGGAAAATAAGGGTCTCCTTCCGTCCTGACCCTGGGCTGGTCTGTTCCCAGGGCACTGCGCCTCGCTGAAGGTCAGGACCTTCTTGGGGAGGACGGGGACGGCTGTGCACCCAGCGGGCGCTCGGCGCCCTGGCCTGCTTGGGTCCGGTCCTGGAGCCCAGAGCCCTGTGCAGGGGCGGGCGGTGCAGGGAGCTGCGGGGCCAGCAAGGGCCGCCCGGACCAGAGCAGTGTGTGTGCCCCTGGGGACAGTGTTGTGTCCCGCCCTCAGGGTCTGCCCAGGCTGCAGTGACTGCGACCTCTTTCCTGTTCAGTTTTTCTTTGCTTTTCCCACTTCTGTGCTCTCTGGAGACAGTGTGAGATGCTTAGGGGGCTCCGGCTTCCTCCAGGGGCTGCCTCTGCGAGCCAGCCCCCGTGTGGACCTACTGACCCGTGTGGATGCCGCTGTCCCGCGTGGATGCTGCTGTTCTGCGTGGACCTGCTGTCCCACGTGGACCCGCTGTCCTGCGTGGACCTGCTGTCGCGTGTGGATGCTGCTGTCCCGCATGGATGCCGCTGTCCCGCGTGGACCTGCTGTCCCATGTGGACCCGCTGTCCCGCGTGGACCCCGCTGTCCCGCGTGGACCCGCTGTCCTCCTGACTGGGCCGGTTTCTTGCAGGGCAGGCAGGGACGGTGTCCTCGGTCCCTCTTGGGCTAGACCGTGCTCACACCAGAGGGCAGCGGTGACTCGCGCTTTCTAGGACAGGAGTGCGGGAACAGATTTCCAAAGGGATTATTTCCAGGGACTTATTTTGTTATTCAGATCTATAGTTTAATAAATACGGGCCGTTGTGCTCAGAAAGTGCTGCTGGGAGAGTGGCTACGTTTCACTGACTATGGGGAGTGTGTGGGGCCTCCTTGGGCACCCAGCGTGGCAGGGCCGGCCTGGGGTTGGGCACTGCTGGGAGGTGCGGGCAGGGTGCCCCAGGGGAGTGCTGGGGTCAGCCCCCAGCGGGACAGAGTGGGGCAGGCCAGGGCTGTCTCAGGCTCAGCCTCCCTCGCCTGAACAGGTAGGCTGCAGGCTTCTGCATAAATGCTGGGAGGGGTTCCTACCCGGGGGGCAGGGCCAGGAGGGAAGAGGAGGGGGCAGAGGCTCCCCCCTCCATGTGTCACCCTACATTCTTCTGGGGGGCCCTGCCTTCCAGAAGCAGTGATTAGGGGAAATTTCAAAGGTAACACAACCCTCCACCATCCACATGGGGTGGAGTGGTGTCAGCCGGTGGCTAATCTCAAGCCATCCAGCCCCACCCCCGCCCCTCCGCCCCGTGATTGTGACACTGACCCCTGACATCATGTCACGCTCAGCTGGAGATTGCCCTGCATGTTCAGCGCGAGTGCTTCCTTCTCTGTGACGTGTCCATGTGGGAGGGAGGAAGAGCAGATGAGCTCGGAGTCCAGGGTCTTGGGCCAGAGGCGGGCAGCACGGTGGAGGGCCATGCTCTCACCTTCCTCAGGAGCCAAGAGGGCAGGTGCTTACATCTTACCCGTCCCGAGTGCCTGGGCTCAGCACAGGTGCCTCTTTTGCCTCAATTTCCCCATCTGTGAAATGGGCATAGAAACAGTACCTGTCTCAGAGGACTGTTGGAAGGACTGGAGGAATTCATGCAGGAGTTGGCCGTCACGTGCCGCCTCTCACAATGATCATTGCCACGTGTTAAGTGCAGGGCATCCGTATGTGGCCTCGGCGTGGCCACGGAGCTGGGCCACAGGGCATCACACTTCTTGGTGCTCTTTAGGCACCAACATGGGCTGGGCTCCTGGGGTCCGGACTCTCTGCCCGCTCCAGGCCCTGAGTGGGACACTCCCTACACGGGAGGAGCTGGGGGTGCTGTTCCCGTGTGGCTCCACGTCCCCGGGGCACCGGCCACTGCCCAGAGCTGGCTGGGGCGGAACAGCAGAGGACAGGGCGCAGCCAGGCGGGGCTCAGCCTGCAGGCTGAGGGCGGGGTCCCCTCCCGGCTGCAGGGCCCCTGTGCGCGGGGTCTCAGCTGCAGCAGGGCTGCCCCCAGCCCTCAGGAATGTCCTAGCCCCGAGGGCCGGTCACTGCGCAGAAGGTTGGGGATCTCCCGGCCTGGGGCCCTGGCTTGCCTGGTGCTTTCTGGGATTGACCCGGAGCCAAGGAGGCGGGCGAGCAGGTCCGGTTTCCTGCAAGGTGGGGCTTTGAGTGGGCTCCGCCGGGGACTCCCGAGGACGAGAGCAGACGACCCCCCGCTCTTCCCATCCCCGTGGAAGTCCGCCGCATCTTTGACCTTGAAAGGGAAGTTGAGGAGACGAGTGTGGGGGCAGGAGTCCTCACCCACGGCCGGGCAGCCGCCTCGGGTCACGAGAGCAGGCGCGCGCCCCTCGCTGTGTGACCTCCAGGGTTACCTTCACCTCTCTGATCTGAGTTAGTTTAACCGCCCACGCAGAGGGTCAGCCGGGAGGGGTGGCGCTGGCCACCTGTGTGGACATGGAGCCCTTGGCGGGTGCCCTGCGTGCCGCGATCAGCACAGCAGGGCAGACGCGGAGTCGTACTGACAGCAGTAGTTGCTGTCAGCCAAGTTGTCGTTGTAGTAGTTACCACGCAATCATAATAATGATAATATTTGTCGCATATTGTCGTTGTTTTGTGCCGTCGTAACCGCCCGCAGAGCTCGGGGAACGTCAGGTGGAAGGTGGGGCTCGAGCTTCTGCTTCCAGGTTCGCGGCTGCAGCCAGACCTCAGAGGAAGCTGACCAGTTAGAGCAGGGGCCCCGCTTGTGACACAGGGGTGAATCCGGGAGGGGCAGGGGTGCCTTTGACAGATGACACTCCCCAGGGACTGCTGTCCAGCCTTCTACTGCGTCGAATAGCAGGGAGCTACTTTGGGATGTTTCCGTGGCCCCTGAGGGCGAGGCCCCGACAGCGGACACGGCCAGCCAGGCTCCTGGAGGAAGTGGGTACCTTACTGGGAGTCAATGATCTGGCCTCTGGCCTTGGGGTTGGTTGCAGGTGAATCAGCACAGAACTAGAAGGCTTGGGGGTTCCTGGGGTCGAAGCCTGCTGAGAAGTGGGGGCACCAGACCCTAGAGTCCAGGCCCTGTGTCCCACTGTCCACCAGGAGGGGGCGCTGTGTGAACCTCACAGGCCCATCGTGGGACCCCCGCGGCTGGAGGGTCTCAGATCTGTCCCCGGGGTTCCTTCTGTCCTGGTGGGAGACCTCATGATGGCACCCACAATGGAAGGTGCTAGAACCCAGCCCCCGGAGCCTGTGGTTTTCACCTTTATGCCACAAACCACAGGGCCTTTGAACTTCTGAAAGCTTCCTTGCTCACCGGAAATACAGCAAAAGCTGCGTCAAGGTGGAGACATTCTCGATTTCCCTCATTTCTTGCCTTCTGATTGTGTCTGAGACATGAGGACCCACACGGGGAG
Source organism: Proteles cristata cristata (assembly GCA_017311185.1). Classification (NCBI taxonomy): domain Eukaryota; kingdom Metazoa; phylum Chordata; class Mammalia; order Carnivora; family Hyaenidae; genus Proteles; species Proteles cristata. The sequence goes on from JAESUZ010000997.1 coordinate 45,347, forward strand.
GGGGAGTGGGGCAGTGCAGGCCAGCCCGAGGTCAGCCCCCCCTCGGAACCAGCCGGCCCTTTCGCTCCCTGTGGCGCTGTAGGCCCGTTCGCGTGGACAGGCACCCACCTCCCCTTCCTGGGGCCGGGCTTGGGCCTGTCTGATCACAGACAGCTGCCTGGCCCTCCCCTCCACCACCACCCCCCCAACAGGGCCAGGGACGTGGGGACAGGCTGTTGGGGCCCACCCAGCGCACTGATGGGCCAGAGGTCAGCTGAGGGACAGTCAGGCTCTGGGCCTGGGGGCATTCTCTGGGCTCCACAGGCCTCTCCTTGGGAACAGAGGTGGGGAGAGCACGTGCCCCAGCTGTGACCCAGGAGGGAGGTGTGTCTGCGTGAGAAGTTTCTCTGAAAGTCAAGGGGGAGATTCTCTAGGGCCTTGCTTTCTCCCGTGTACCTTTCCCTAAGGACTTTGTGGTGGTTTTATCCAGATGGCATCCTTCCGAGGGAAAAGGTGTCATCTCGGTCCCACAGGCCACCAGACTGAGGCCCACAGAAGCCCCAGCACTTGTAAGTGGCACAGTTGGGGCCCTCGATAGCATTCCATTATGGAAACCCAATTGTGTCCAGCCTCCTGGGAACAGGCCTCGGATGAAGGGTCGGAGTTCAGAGGGCTGACCTCGTAGCGAGGGTCTCTCGGCCCCATCGGAGGCGCCATCACCGTCTTCTTCTCTGGGGTCTTCATCTTGGTAGCAAGCGGCTGATGGGGGAGGTTGGTGAAGCCTGGTGACCGCCGTCTGCCTCCCTGGGCCCTGGCTGGTGGCGGTGCCGGGCCTGCATGCAGGCCTGGGTCCCGGGCCCCACGGCGTCCTCCTCATACTTCTTAGATGAGGTCTGCGGGATCAGGCCTTGAGCCCTGCGTTCAGCTGCGAGGCGAGTGTTTGTACGAGGGCTGAGCTGCCCTGGTCTGACTCATTTTTTCCATTTTAGTGGGAAGAAGGGAAGAGAGGGGAGAGGATCCTAGCCAGGTAGGTCTTGCCTGTTTAATATCAGTTGATGCACGGTGAGAGGGGCTTGTGGGGGTCTATCTGTGCCAGATGTTGCGACGGATAAAGGTGGGGTCGCTTTACGTGGGGGTCGAGCGGTCGATCAGACGTCCCAGGAGCGAAGCTGGTGTGGCTTAGCCGGAACCCCTGCTGGCTCAGGGAAGCTGGACCAGCACCTGGTCCACGTCTAAACTATCAACATTTCGGAAGAGGAAACTAAAAAGCCTCCAGGTCTGATTTCTGAGCCCAGCCTTTATCTTACTAGCAAAACACCTCTGATGTGTCCAGGCAGCCAGGGAGGGTCTGCAGGCTTAAGGACGGGGGATCCAGAGAATTCTTCTCTTGGTTTGCTCTGAAAACGATCACGGTCCCCCGGCGCCGTTTGATGCCTCTGAAACTTTGCTACTTGGGTAACACACCTGCCCCACTGCTCGGGCCAGACCCCTTCTCCTCGGAAAAAGTCAGGGAGTTTCAATTTATTTGAAACCAAGGGGGTAGGGCTTATTCTGCGACACGGTCCTAGGCACCCCTAGGAGTGGGTCCCATCAGGGGGTACGATTCATGGCACGTGGCAGGGGGCGGGGACAGGCCCTCGTTCACTGCAGCTGCACTGAAGTCTCAAATGTCAAGACCAAGTATGGGGTGGTTCACCCAGAGGCCCCGCCAGACACGCAGAGGCCCCGGCGAGCTTGCTCTTGGTGTGACCTTGCTCTTCTGTGCCTCAGTTTCCCCGTGTGTCAAACGGAGCTGATGATGCCGACCTCCCGGGTTCATGGTGACAGTTAGGGCCGGGGAAGCAGGGGGCGTCTGTGGGCTCTGCCTGCCATGTCGGAGGGGCTCCGCAGGCGGTCATGGGCTTGAACCCAGAGGGCTTCCCAGACCCTGTGGGTGTTGGCCGATGTGAAGGAGGGTGGGCAGGCGTGAGGGTCCTGGGCCATCCTGGGGGAGGAGGACGGTGCCGCCCTGGCCGGCAGAGGCAGGTACCCTGGGCCTGGTGTGTACCCATAACAGATGTGTGCCCATAACACGTGTGTGTCCTTCTGGCGTCTCCAGTCCTGGGCAGCATAGCTGGCTGATGTGCCGAATGCCTCCTTTGTGCTGGGGGCTTTACGCTCAGGATCGCTCGCTCCAACCGGGTCAGTATGGTGCGGGTCCATCCGGTGACTCCGCTCACGAGGAACAGACCTGGGATGGGAATGTGGCGCTGAGCACCCCAGGCTGCCTCCTCTGGTCTTCTGGAAACTTTCCCAGCCGTCACCCAGCTCCTTGTCTGCCAGCTCTTTCCAGATGACCCTCTCCAGGCCCGTTCACCTCAGACTCCTTTAATTCTGGGATCAGTCATCCTACCCTGTAAATCACTTCCAGAATCTCTCTCCGCCCCATTTTGGAATTCCTCAAATACTGTCGGCTCTGCCTGCTCTTCTCCGGGCCTCCTCTCCTTTCCCGACCCCTTACCTCGAGCCCCTGCGGGTCTGCAGGATGTCAGGTGGGTGACGGGCCAGTCCTGTTGCCTCCAGGATGCTGCCTCCCGCACGTGGACCCCAGGATCACGAGCGCGACGCTCTGGGCCACCTCCCCGGGCGGCTACTTTTGCACAGCCCGGGCTCACGCCTCGGTGTCCGCCTCTTGGTTCCCATGACCCAGCCCTCCCCGCGCTAACTTTAAGCCCCAGCCAAAGCCCTGGTCTCCAGGCATGTACCCTTCTCCGTAAACACTGGTGCCTGGTCAATATCTTGGCAAGAAAATAAAAATGAGAACGCTCTGAAGAGGGGTGGTCTGGTCTTCTTCCAGTCACTTGTTAAAATATTTCCTGATCTGATTTCTGCAGCGGCATAAACAGCCCGTGAACAGCTGCATCCCAGCCGGGCCCCGACGCCCGCGCTGTCCGAGTGGCAGCCTGTCTCTGGGGCATGTCAGGCTCAGCACTGGCGCATTTTTCTCCGACCACTCATGCTTCCTCTGCTTCTGGCTGCCGCTTCCTTCCCACTGCGACTTCGCGGCGCTTTGGGAAACTCCGAGCCGCAGGGTTCGCCCAGCAGGGCCCGGAGGAGCGCTCCCGACCCTGCCCAGCACACGGTGCTGAGCCCAGGGCCTGCAGGCAGGCGCCCCTTCCTGGGGCGGGACGGGTGGGGGTGCGTGGGGCGGGGAAGGGGGAGCCCGGAGATGGAGAACAGAGCTTCCTTCTCTGTGGCCTTCTCTGCCCCCATGTACCGTGGCCCCTGGGCCCTGCTGTCTCTTCTGTCTGGGTCCCGACCTCAGCTCTCCCTGCTCTGGAAGGAGGGGTCCAATTGGCAGCGCCCCCTCTGCGTGGGAGGGAGCTGACTCTCATGGAGCACCCTGGCTCGGCCACGGTGCCCGGGACCTGGTGTCCGTCGTGTCTTCGCCGGGCCCCAGACTCCGCGTCCAAGCCTGTAACCCAACTCCGGGGCTGTTGGCGCGGGAAGAGCCTGTGCGTGCGGCCCACTCACTCTGTGCCCTGCCTGCCATGCGAGTGCCTCGTGCCACACCGTGGGCATCGTGCACTGCTATGCGGCTGGTTGGAGGCAGCCCCTTCCTAAAATGCAGTTCGGCGTTTACCAAATGCCGCAGCCTGCTCGCTGCTGGGTGGGTGCATCGGGTGCTGGGAGCCCCGCCTGGCCCCAGAGTGGGGAGACCTGGGTGCCCCTGGTCAGCGCGTGGCGGCCCCTGGCCTGCCTCTGTCTAAGCAAGGCTCACCTCCCTTGTGCTGCCCGTGCTGACACCCCGCCTCCCACCACCCCCACCCGAGACGGCAAGAGCTGTGCCTGCTGAGTGCTGGGGGCAGCGGGGCTCAGGAGTCAGTTGAAGGCCCGCGCTGGCCGCTGACCTGTCTGCGTCCGCGCCCCCATCACGTCCTTCCTGAGTCTCCTGTCTGCGTACGCCGCGGCTCCAAGGGCATGCTGGGGCCAGGCTCGGGGTTTGCTCATGCTGCCCTGGCATGGTCGGGGGGCCCGGCGCAGATGCTCAGAGGAGGGGCAGGGCCGGGAGGGGTGGGGGTGCTCCCACTGGGCTGGGTGTTGGGGGGGCTCTGCGCCCCATCGGGGCCATGGCCAGGAGGGAGGGGTGCATCCTCTCCTTAAGCGTCTTCCCCTCCTCCTCCTTCTTTAACAATGTCTGTTTTTTAATGAAAGAGGATACATTTCATTATAGTCATTGTGGAAAACACAAAAAAGTATAAAGAAGAAAATGAAAATCCCCTGTAATCCCCAAGCCAGAACTCTCCCGGCTGTGAGCACAGAGAGTGGGGACGCAGGGAGACGCGTGGCGGCTGACCTGGAAATCAGGGCGCAGCCCCGGCCCCGCCCAGCATCCTCCCTGCAAGGAGAAGGCTGAGGAGTCCCAGCACTGCCCTGAGCTGGACTTTCTCCCCTCGCTCTATGAGGACAGCGTTCTGGCCTCCGTCATGGCCGCCGTAAAAAGCCCAGTTCCCTGCTGTCTCCTGTGGGTCATGTCTGTCTCTTGATGCTGTAAGGAAGGGGCCATGTTGGTGAAGCACACAGTCTTGGATTTGACCTGAGTTGCTTCGGCCCCGGTTGCCCATGCTTCCTCCCTCAGGCTGTTCTCCAGTGGGGAGGAGGATGTCCCGGGGGCTAGGTGAGCAGCAGTCATCCCCCCCCAACCTGCGTGGGACACGAAGCTGGGCTCTGGGTGGCCTTTGCCCTATGGCTCTTAAGGCACAGCCCCCGGAGGAATTCAGGGCTTGATAAAGGCGGCATTCACGTTGGCCGGGGAGCGAAAGGATTAGTCATTGAACTGGCCTGAAGAGCGAAGACACCATCTGGGGAAAAGAAGCTGGGCCCTGCCTTCCCCTCGCACCAAGATGCATTCCAGATGGGTCAGAGATGGGAACCTCACAAACGAAATCGCAGAGCTACCGAAGAGATCATGGGAGAATGGGTGTCACAATCTGGGGGTGGGGACGCCGTTTCCAGTGCGACGGAAACCCCAGAAGTTCTAAGAGAAAATAAAAGTTTTACTCCGTGAGCATCAAGAGTTCCAAAACAAAACCCCAAACAACCAATCTGCAAAAAAAAAAAAAAAAGTGAAGAACAGAAAAGAAAAAAAGTATGAGCATGTGTCACAGGGAAGGGATTGATCTGCTGTAATATTTACCACCTCCTGTGAGTCAGTAAGAAACAAGCAGGAACCACCCCCTCCTCCAGAAGATGGACAAAAGACCTGAGTGGTTCTTGGGAGAGAAAATACAGAGAGGTTTTAAATGCACCAGCCGATGCTTGCCCCTGGAGGGGAGTGCAGCCGAGTCCCCGGGGGACACGCCCACCCTGGCCAGGTGGACCGGGAAGCACCGCAGACTGTGCCCACTGTTGGCTCCAGGGAGTGCGAAGCCGGTGCCCTTGCTCGTTGGCCTCCCACGAGCGGCAGTCGCGATATCGGTCAGGACATGGAGACCGCAGCTTCCCTGGGTCTTGGCATCTTCCCTGTCGGTGCACGAGTATGTGCAGATGGCTGTAGCTGGCCGGTCAGGTGGCAGCTGTCCGGAAGAGCTGAGGATTGAAGTGGCCCGTTCCTGACGTCAGAGCCATTTAAATTGGAACATTGAGCGGCCGCGGCACGGAACACAGCTCAGCAAGGAGAGCTGGGCTTTCCTGCCCTCGTATTTCCCGAAGCGGATGGGTCTCCCAGAGACGTCAGCAGAGAGAAACCATCCGTGGAGACAGCCTGAATCCATCTCTGCCAGAGGGAAGAACGTGTACGTCTAGGCTGTGTCTGCGTGGGTGGTAAGGATGGATGCGCAGACGTGGGGACCCGTGGATTTTGCTAGAGCGGATGGCTGGGTGGGCAGGTGTGCAGCCCGTCAGCACCTCGTGAGCTGGGTGAAGGGCACATTGGAGCGCATGGATGGTGGCTAGGTGGGCAGGCGGGTGGCTAATGGGGACGCGGGACAAGGAGGTGTGGGCTTGAAAGCTGCTTGGGACTGGAATGTCTTAGTCAATTAAAAAAGTCTGTGGTTTAAAAAAGGGGGAGGGGCGCCAGGGTTTCTCAGTTGGTTAAGTGTCCAACTTCGGCTCAGGTCATGATCTTGTGATTCATGAGTTCGAGACTTTTGTCCGGTTCTGTGCTGACGGCTCAGAGCCTGGAGCTGCTTCGGATTCTGTGTCTCCCTCTCTCTCTGCCCCTCCCCTGCTCACACTCTGTCTCTTTCCCTCCTTCAAAAATAAATTTAAAAAAAAATTAAAAAGGGAGGGGGAAGCAATTCAGGAACGACTGATTGGATGTCTGTGCATGGGACAGTCTGGGATCTTTGGACAAGAGGAGCACCCGCAGATAGATTTATGGAACCGAAATTGTCTGCCGTGGCCCCATGCATTCAATGTGCAGGTAGGGAAACTGAGGCCCACAGCTGGCCTAGAGTCACACAGCAGGTTGGGGGCAGAGCTCCGGAGGCATCGTCTGAATGTTGGTGCTGACAGTGTGCTTGCTTCGTAAACGTGAAGGAAGTGCCCAGTGCCGTGCAGCTGAGAGCGGAGTCTGGGATTTGGCCCTTTCCTGCGGGAACTGCACAGCACGCGGATGGCAGCGCCCGCCTGGGGATTGAGGGCTCGCGCATGATGATGCCTTCCATGCAGTGGCAGCAGTCAGGCTATGAATGGCCCCTGCCCATCCTGCCCACGTGGCCGTGGAAACGTTTGCGGTGAGGGCCCCTCAGGGGTCAGTGGGAAAATACCACAGGGCTGTGGACATGACAGCTTCGACGTGGGAAAGGTACTGTGCGGTGGTGCCGGGGCTCAGTGATGGTAGCACGGTGGCGGGTGTGGCCCTTGACCTCCGACCCCTTGAGCGCCATCCTGGCTGGGTGGCCCCTCACCAGGGCAGGGCACGGTCTGTCCAGCAGCAGGGGTCACTAGGCTTGTCCCTTCCCCGAGTCTTGCCCGCCAGCTGAGTGCTTAGAGGCCCCACCGCCCAGAAAACCAGCCTGGACACGAGGCTTTGAGGGTCCTTCCGCTGGTGAGTCGGGGGGGTGCTGTGATGTCAAATGACAGTGGTGTCCTCTGTCCTAGAAAGGCTGACATCCGTACTTGTTCCCTAGGGCCTTTGGTGTCCTGTCTCCACAAGGTTACTGCTGGGAGGGGAGCTTTGGCCCCCAAACCACAGCCACTGTTGCTCCCACAGTGGAGGTGGTCTGTCCCTGCAGAGCACAGAGCTGTGGGGGAAGGGCCCAAGACTCCTTCGTTGGCTTGCCCACCATCCGAGAGTGTTAGGCGCATGCCAGACACGGGCGACGCATGGCCCCGAATGCCGGACACCAGAGCACGGACGGGCTCCCTGCCCCAGAGCCCACCTTCTGCTTGGAATGGACTGTCCCGGGAATGTGCCATTGGTCTGTTCGGTCGAACCATGGGAAAGCGCCGTTTTGGGGGCCACAGTGGTTCGGCATCCACTTCATGTGATGTAACCCAATACCCTAAGAGGGAGCACGGAGGAGGGCCCCCAGTCCCACATGGTGGCAGAGGTGGCACGTCTAAGCTCAAGTCTACAAGATGAGTGGGGTTCGCCATGAGTGGCAGTTGGGGCAGCAGGAAGATTCCAGCCACAGGGAATGGGATGTGCAGACCCCTTGATGCGGTGTGAGCTTGCTCTTTGAATTTGGTTTTAGGGTGACTGAAGCACAGCCCGAGTAGAGTGGCAGGGGAGAGAGTGTCGAGAGATGAGGCTTTCCTGCCTTCAGTTGAGTTTTAATTGGCAAAGGTGTATTGCTGTCTTTATCTACCGATCCATCCATCTGTACATCCACCTCCCCAGTGTGCCCACCCGTCTGTCCATCTGGTCATCCATACCATTAACCCACCTGCCCATCCACCCATCCGTCCATCCCATCAACCCGTTCCACCACCCACCATTCATCTAGACCACCAACCCATTCTACCACCAGTCATCCAGCCAGACCACCAACCCGTTCCACCCACCCATGAATCTAGACCCTGAATCCACGCCCTCAGTGTCACCTCCAGCCCCGCTTCCGTCATGGCACTGGGCTGCCCTGTCTGCTGCACTGTGGTCCCCTCTAGTGTCAGGGTGGTATGACATCCATTCTCACGTTGAGGCTCCTTGAGGGCGAGGAAAGGCTGACTCATTGAGCTTCTGAGTGCTTACTTAGCACGGTACCAGGCGCAGCCAGAGTCTCAGGCTGCGTGTTGGCTTGAATTGACAGACAGGATACTTCCGGCTGGAGCGGCCAACGCCGGCAGAGCAGCCAGGATAATGATGAGGAGCTGACCGTGTCGCAGGAGTTTGTGGGGCGGGGGCTGGCTCTGGAGTAGCTGGGGACATGGGAGGTAAAGGCTCGCAGCAGAGGTGCGGCACGGACGGGGGCGAGAAGGCAGGAAAGCCGTGTAACTGACAGTACAAGGTCAGAGAGACCTCACCTAGGGAACAGGGAGCAGAGAGCCCATGTCCCAGGATCTTTGGTGATGGATTCAGAAATTCTACTAATTCCCCAAATACTTTGGTTTACTTTTCTTGGCCATAAGAGCCTAGCGTACTTAATTACAGCAAATTTGGAAAACACAAAACTTCCTTTTCCTTTTCTATTCTGCCTTAGTCTGTGTGGGTTGCTATAACAAAATACCACAAACTGGGTGGCTTTTGAACCACAGAAGTTTATTTCTTCTGGTTCTGAAGGGTGGGAAGTTTAAGGTCAAGGGCCGGCATGGTTGGGCTCTTCCTGTGTGTCCTCGTACGCTGGGAGGGTGAGGAAGCTGTCTGGAGCCACCATCTTTGGGGCCGACAATTTCACCATATGAGTTCTGGGGGGACGTGAGCATTCCAAGCACTGTCCTCACGCTTTCTCCTTTTCCTGGCTGAGCTCGGGTAGAAACATGTGGCACCTGCCTTGGTCATTGCGTTGTAAAAATCCCCAGGGCTGCCGGCCACGTACTGTATGCTTGCACTGGGGTTTCCGTCTCTGTTCCTCTGGTGTCGGACTTGGGTTATTTCCAGTTGTTTGCTTTATACATAACACCTGGATGAACATCTTTCTGGTAAATCCTTTCTGCCTCTCTTATTATTTCCTCGGGGTGGATTCCTAGACGCTGACTCACTGCGACAGTGCGCACAGGAACATTTTAAAGCCCTTTTATTGCAGATGACATTCCAGCTGACAGCAGGCATTTGTCGCCTGAGCTACTGTGCCCTGGGCGGCCTTCCCCCCGGGTACCAAGCCCTGGGGGCCCGTGTGATCGACCCGGGCTACCCAGCTGCTGGAGGCCACTCACTGCCCCCTTGCTGCTCCTGGGAGGCAGCGGGGGCTGTTACGTAATGCCCGGGAGCTGGCTGGGCCGCCTGGGCACTAGGGCTGCAGTCTTCTCATCTGGAGAATGGACTGGTACTTCCTACCCCACGGCATTACCATCAGAAGTGGGTTCTTGATAACAGTTAGGACTCACATGCGTCCAGAGCTCTAGATGTCTCCTCCCGTGTAGTTAGAAAACATAAGGGAATCTTCTGGGGCCGAATGGCCAATCAGTAGGTGCTCAGTGCCTCCCCTCTGCCCCCTTCCTCTCTTGGCTGTGCCCCTGTGGTGGCCTGAGGAGCAGTGACGTGAGGTCCTGCCGCTGGTAGGTCACGCGGGAGGAGTGTGATTGGGGAGGGCACTGGGGCGCTGGTCGGGGGGCGGGGCGGGGCTGGAGCTGGTGTCTGGGGCGTCGCAGGCGCTGGCCTGGGCAGGGACGGGCTTAGATGAGAAAGGAAGGGCCCGATTTCATTCGGAGAGCAGCCTGGTGTGGGGCTGCGGGATGGGTTCTTGCCAAGGACCCATCCAGCGGTCAAGGTGGGCTCCACGTAGCCCGGCCCGCTCTGCACCAGGGCCGGGGGGCGCCGGCCGAGCCTGTGGACGTGGAGTGTGACTGCCACCCCTGGCGGGGGGCTCGGAACCCCACTTCATCGGGACGCCGAGCGTGGGCCCAGGGCGTTCAGTGGGACTGGTGGCGTAGACTGGGGTGTGACGGCGGTGCAGACCGGTTCTGAGTTCTGCCGCGAGTTTGCAGGGCCTTCTTCGGGGGAGATTACATGGTTTTGCACCGTTACATGCTCTTGTGTCTGTGGGGCTGCTTCTGAGTCACTGTCAGAGTGTTCTGAAGGCTTGCTTGGTGCTAGTAATTGAAAAATGCCTTCTGGTCCTGGGGGAAGTCACGTAACCTATTCCTCCAAAGGTCAGAGTGACCCAGTACAATATTCTTTTACTTGGCTCACATAAGCAAGTAACATAATTTCAGAGCCGAAGAGGATCTAGTACTGACAGAGCTCCCCTAGGATCCTTCCGCGGCCCGTGCTCCGAAAGCTGTTCTGTCTGGACCGTGTGGGGGGCATTCGGGCGGGCGTGCAGGGGTTGGTCGCACAGACAGCGTCTTTAATTTGTAACGGGAAATATTCCTCTTACCTTCATTTATCATGTTGTTTGCTTTGCGACATTTAATAGGCGTTCTGGGGCTAATTTTGTTCCGTTTCTCAAGTTGTCTCTTCCAACGAGAATTTCAAGGCAAATACCAGCTGATGTCAGTGCTACAAAACCAGCGAGCCAGCAGATACATTTGCCTTTTGTCCACATTTCAGTAGGAAGGGCGGGGGGAGCTGGACTCGGGCCTTAGCAAAGGGGGCCCGTGAGGATGCGTGGTGGCGGGTGGCCCATTCCAAATGGTAGACTCTGGGGAATGTGACACTCTTGAGAAGTGCAAGCACGGTTTTTGTTTTGTTTTGTTTTTTAATTTAAATTTTTTTAAAAAAATATTTTTATTTATTTCTAGGAGAGAGAGAGAGAGCGTGAGCAGGGGAGGGTCAGAGAGAGAGAGGGAGTCACAGACTGAAACAGGCTCCAGGCTCTGAGCTGGCAGTCAGCACAGAGCCCGACGCGGGGCTCGAACCCACGAACTGCGAGATCATGATCTAAGTGAAAGTCGGACGCTCGACTGACTAAGCCACCCAGGCGCCCTAGTTTTGTTTTATAAAGTTAAAAATTACACACCATTGGGATTCCTGGGTGGTTCATTCGATTAAGCGTCCAATTTCGACTCAGGTCATGATCTCAGGGTTCGTGGGTTCAAGCCCCACCTTGGGCTCTGTGCTGACAGCTTAGAACCTGGAGGCTGCTTCAGCTTCTGTATCTCCCTCTCTCTCTGCTCCTCCCCCCTTCTCTCTTTCTCTCTCAAAAGTAAATAAACATTGAAAAATTTTTAAAAAAAAGGAAGCATATGAGTTCACATATCCTTCCATACTATTGTCTTTACTTAAAAAAAAAAAAAAGTGTCCACCATGAAGGCAAAGGTGAAAAGGTCTGTGACTGTCCTGAGGGTTTACTTTTAGGTGGACATGGAGAGAGAACAGTTACTTAATCATAAGGCCATTTCCTGTTGGACATTAGTTGGCATTTATTATTCCATTGATTTGTTATAAAAGCAATACACACCCATCATAGAAACACTAAAAGCTACTAAGCCGTATGAAGAAGAAAATAAAAATGAACCTTAATCCCTTCCATGTTTAAACCATATCCTGATGGTGGTTTCTATTCAGTGAAGCCAAATAAACTACCAGTTGAACATTTCGATGTGTTTATTTTCCAGTATTTGTTCCAGGCCTGCATTTACAAAATTGGGATTACAGGCCACTTTGCAGTAGTTCTAAAAGATGAGTGAATCTCAGTAAATGAGGAGAAAAAGGGAATCCCTCAATCTGATGAAGGACATCGATGTAAAACCTACATGCTGAGTTCTTTCTCCCCTGGGATCAGGGACAAGGCAAGGCCATCTGCTCCCACCATGCCTGGTCAATGTTGTATGGCGATCCTAGGCAGTGGAGTGAGGCAAGAAAAGGGAATGCAAAGCGTGTGAATTGGAAAGGAAGATGTGAAATTGTCTTATTTTCAGACCACATGATTATCAACGTCAGAAATTCTAAGGACTTTACAAAAAATCTTCTAGAAGTAATAAGTAAGTTTGACATGGTCACAGCAGTCAAAGTCAATACGAAAAGTCACTTGTATGTCTAGAGAGTAGAGGTGGACAATAGAAATTTAAGTGGCCATTGCAGTAGCATCAAAAATATGAAATATTTAGAGATCTATTTGACAAGATAGTTGTGCACTGAAAAGTGTAAAACATTGCTTAGAGGTCTGAAAGGAGGTCTAAAGAATTGGAGAGGTATACCATGCTCATGGACAAGAGGCTTTAGTATTGTGAAGGTAGCATTTTCACCCAAAACTCATCTGCAGATTCAGTACAATGTCAATTCAAATCATAGCAGACATTTTAAAAAACAGACATTGATAACACGATCCTGAATTTTATGTGGAAGGCAAGGACCTGAAATAATGAAAAGAGTGTTGAAAAAGAATTTAGAGGACTCCTTCTATATGACTTTAGGACTTCCTCTAAAGCTACCACGATTGAAGCATCTGGTGTTGATGTAAAGACAGACGTATAGACCAAGGGAACCTAAGAGAGTCTATGAATCATCTCACTCATATATGATCAGTTGATTTTTGACAACGGTGCTAAGATACTTCAGTGGCAGGAGGGTAGTCTTTATCAACAAATGGTGTTGGGACAGCTAGACATCTGTTTGCAAATAAACAAACCTGGACCCTTACTTCAAATCATATGTAAAAATTAGGACGGTCATAGACATCATGTAAGATTTAAAACTATAAAAATAAACAAGAAAGAAACCCCTTTTTTAAATATCTTGAATTAGGCAAAAATTTCTCAAAGTATGCACAAAGTGTGAACTACAAAAAAACCAACAGGATGGACTTGATCAGATTAAAGCTTCAAAAGAACCTGTTAGGAAAATGGGACGGTAAGGCCACAGATTGGAACAAAATGCCTGCAGAAAAACACACTTACCTCTAGAAGAGAGAAGGGGACGTTGTAGCTCAACAGTGGGAAGGGGGATGGCCCCATTTGAAACGGGCAGAAGGCGGGAGCAGACTCTTCATCAGGAAAGATGTGTGAACGGCCTTTTTGCAAATGAAAGGATGCTTCACAGTTGTGGTCTCAGGGAACTACAAATTAGATCCACAAGCAGGTCCAGGGGCACACGTAAGCGTAAGCATCGTAAGCATCGGTGAGGATGTGGGGAACCTGCTGTACGGGATCAGAGGGAATACAAGCCAGGGGGATGGGAGACCCCACTTGGGAAGACAGTTTGGCAGGATTTTCTAACGCCCTTCATACTTACCAGAGGACCCAGCAATTCCACTGCGACGTGTTTACCCAAGAGACATGAGCACATACGTCTGTGGAAAGACATGTGTGGAGGTTCACATGCTTCATTACCGCCCAAACTGGGACCAACCCAAGTGTCCATCAGCAGGGAGACGGCTGAGCAAATGGTGGTTCGCCCGTGCGGTGGAATCCCGCATGGCGGTAGCCAGAGCGGGCACGGGAACAGTGCGGGTACAGAGCGTTAGGTGAAGTGGAAGATGCAGACACTAAAGACTGTATGTGACCCGATTCGATTCGCGTGGCATTTGAGGAAAGGCAAAACTATAGAGAAAAGATTCGTGGTTGCAAGGGGCAGGAGCTTGGGAAGAGGGACATGGGGGACCATTTGAGGTGATGACAATATTCTGTATCGTGACGGTGGGTGGTTACAGGACCGCGCATTAGTCAGACCCCTGGGGCCGTACACTTAAGAAGAGTGAATTTTACTATGTGCAAATTATACCTCCAAACCCTCACTTCAAATAAACAACAAAACCCGGGGGCTTTTCCTCGTACAATTAAATGTCCCTTAATCAAATAAATGTCCCTTAATCAAATGTTAGTAACATTAGCTGACATTAATCTAACAAAGCTCATGAGTATATGATAGTGCGTTATTCAGATGTACAGTAATATTTTTGACTCCCCACCCCCACCCCAATTGCAACATTCACTTTCTTTCAATGTTGTTGGTGTTGTGCCTGATTTCACGCAAGTGTCTTTAAGTATTTATGCTTCTTCATTACTCGGTGGTGGAGGTTAGTTCCCACTGGGTGGAGGGAGTGAATGCTTCGAGCAATTTCAGCGCCGAGCATCACGCTATGTCCTAGAAAGGTTCAGTTTAGGCTCGCATCTGTACTGAATGAGAATTTGCATCCTTGCCAAACTTTGGTACATTACCATAAAAAAAAAAATATTTTGCCAGTTTGGTGGGAAACCAGAGTCTTGCTCTAACTCGGGTTTATTGAACCCCTAAGTGACATCAAGCATAATTTATTTGTTTCCCTCCTTTTTAGCTGCAAGTTTCACATACATCTAAAACGAGTATTGCTGTTAACAAATTCCCCCTCTTTGTCGCTCGCTTGCGGTGATTATCCTTCGCTGCCTTAAAATCACCCCAGAACTTAGTATTAGCTCAGCTCAAGATAGCAGTCTTCGCTTTAGGAGTCCTAGTGGGCTTGGGAGTGTGCGGGAGGGACCGGCTGGCAGGGCCACGCGTCTGCCACTGCCGCTGGCGTCCGGTGGAGCTGCTTTATTGGAGCTGCAGGAGCCGTTCCCTGGGTGGTTCCCACATGGCTGGCGGGCGGCCCTGGGTGTTGTTTGGGGGCCGCTTGGGCTTCCTCATAGCATGGAGTCTAGTGCTCAGGACGAGTGTTGCAAGCTGCTCAAAGCCCAGACCCATAAGCTGGTACCCAGCACCTCCACCATCTTCTCCTCGTCACGTGGTCCCAGAACCCACCTTGATTCAAGGGAGGGGACATAGACCCCACCTCTTAACGGGCACTCGTGTTAAAGAATCTGTGGCCATTTTAAAACTGCCACACTTAACAAACGTGTTTTGGTATTTTGTTGGGGTTGTTAATAAAGTCATGCCAGTTTTATGTGGCTGTGTACTTCGAGCATTTTCCAGAAGGGGAGGCGTAGAGAGAGATGAGTTACGTGCCCCTTCACCCTCTACCTTTGCTCAGCTTCCTGCCCAGGTGGAAGCCCCTCACTATCTGGCCAGTATCGTTCCGGGCCTTTCTGCGTGTGCATTTACATGATGTAGTTTCCGATTACGAAGAAGGCTTTTATTCATTGTAACAGGAGAGGGGTGGCACTCTGTGGCTGTTTCTGTGATTTGCTCTTTTCACTTAGTGACATGTGTCGGGGGTCTTCCCGGGTCAGGCTGGCTAGACCAGCCCCTTCCTGTCCATCCTCTGCAGACGATTTCACTCATGCAGTGCATGTAACAGCCCGACTGGGGACACTTACCTGGTTCCCATTCCTGGCTGTTAGAAACGCCTCCACCTCAGCGAGCTCCCTGCAGAACTCAGCCCGGGGTGGGGGTGGGGGGGTGGAGAGGGTCTGTGGCAGGTCACCATGCGTGGGCGTCATAGTTGTTGATGCTGAAAAGCTGCCCCCACTGAGGGGTTCCCTCTCTTTCTGGATCTATCATGGATCCGCAGAACGCACATCTCCTTCACTCGTACATTGGTTGGTTCTGTTCAGTGGGCAGTGCAGCCGCTCTGGGGCAAGCCCTCTCCTCCCGCTGTGATGACAGGGGTCTCAGTCCAGAAGACGGCAGGTCCCTTGGGGCACCTCCTGCCCAGCCAGTGTGGGGGGCATGGCGTGTGTGGGCTGCGAGTGGTGCTGGGCGCCACGGTTCATGGCGGGGCCTTGCTTCCCTGGGGCTTCCTTAAGTGGAGGGGACTCTTCCTGACACTGCTTTGACTTGTCACAGCAACTCTTGAGGGAGGGAAGGAGCCTGAATCCTGTGTCGTTGACCTTGCTGATTTCAGCAACCGTTCCTGGCTCCCCGGGATGGGCAGGTCCTGTTGTTATAGCCCCTTTCTAGCAGGGAAACCGAGGCTCAGGGTGATGGAGCCGCCATTGGTGTTGGAGCGGGCTAGTGCCTGCTTCCATGCCCATGTCCGTCTACTTAGTTCCAGGTCCTGTAGACTCTGTCCCCCACCCCTGCACATGCGCAGGAAGCCCGTGCACCCCCAGGTGTGTGTCGGGGAGCGGGCCAGAAATGCTCAGGCCAGCGCAGCCCAGGCCTTGCCCGCGGATTCTGTAATGTCGGGAGGGCTAGTGCAGGGATGGTGCAGGCACCCCACGGGTGCTCAACAGGCCTCAGAGGGGGTGCTGCTGAGTGAATGGGGTCTCCGCAGCCCCCGGGTCCCGTCCCAGTGATCGGGGACAGGCTCACCCATCACAGAGCCGTGGGTGGGTCCGGTCCCTCCCATGGCCACCCTCCCCACTCAGCTCGGTGCCCTGATCACTGTGTGCCGGGTGAGGGGCCTGGGCGTGGCCGTGGCCACAGAGGGCCCCCTGCCAGTATGACCCCAGCTGGCCCCGTGGCAGCCAGCCTGCCTTCTGGGCCTCCTGGAAGCAGGTGGGGCCGAGCAGAGCCCTCCGCTGCGAACACGGCCGGCCCGGCGCTGGGATCTGGTGACCTGTGCCATCCCCAACCCTTCCCTCCTGAACTTGGGGATAATCACCTCTGAGGAAACGAGGATTAATCATCTGGTGCACCCCCTATGCCCACTCCTGGACTGGCTCCTGCTGGCAGCGCGTCCGGCCAGGGCCCAGCCGCCCCCTGCCCCACACCTGGCATCATCCTGCCGTGGGCCGGGGGTCTGCGTCCAGCTCTGTGCTGTTCCCGGCCCTTTTTGGGATGGCGGGAGAGATGCACAGACGGAGGGCCGGGATGACGGAGAGGAGGCGGCACCCCCGCCCATGCTCAGGCCAGCGGGAAGACTCCTGTCCCTCCGTGTGTCCGTGTGGCCTCCTCGGGTGGCTCTGGGCTTGCCCTCGGGGCTATTGCCAGTCTCCGTGGGACGTCCGCCTCCGGTCCACCCCCCTGCAGGGCTCCTTCCCATGTGTTCTGAGCTGCCAGCTGGCCCCGGAGGGAGTCCTGACCGGCAGCTGGACTGCTTCTCAGGGGTGTATGTGTGTGTGAGTGTGAGAGGGTGTGAGTGTGTAAGAGTGTGTGAGATTGTGAGTGTGTGTCCGTGTGTGTGTGTCAAGGGTTACCTTCTGGCCGGGAGGGCCACCAGGCTGGACCATGTGTGGGTGCCCTTGGCCTAGGCGATGGCACATACGTGTTTGGGCCCCGAGAGGCACCTGGCCAGGGGGGCAGGTGTCTGGACCCTCAGGCCACCGCAGTGACAGGTGGGAGATGGGGATCATGGCCTGGGGAGCAAGGTTCAGACCAGGCCCACCCCCCTGGGGCCAACCGGGAACCACCTCCCGGCTGTGCCCTCCTTAGTAACACTGTGTTCCTAAGTAGGACGTCTTGTGGGTGCACAGTGGGTGCCCAGGGCCTCAGCTGCCCCCCTCCCCGACCATGACCACTGCCCCTGCTTGTAGCCTCAGTGTGTGCTCTGTCAGGAGGCCTTTGAGGAAGGGGCATGAGCTGGCCCCAGCTCAGTGAGGCGGTGCCTGCCTCTCCACCTGCTGTTGTCCGTGGCCTTCTAGAACCTGTTTGGATCCTGGCTGCATCACCCCCTCGTGGAATCCCCACGCCCTGAGCATGGCTGGGCAGCTGGACAGCCTGCAGTGACTGCCCGAGCGATCCGACAGGACTCACGCCCTTCCAGGGCCACACGTGCTGCGCGGACAGAGTGCCACGGGCATCTGGAGAGGACCGGCCAGGCCCCCGTGAAGGAGCCGGTGCCGGGTGTGGTTATAACTAGACAGACCCTGAAATGCCCGCTTTTCCCAAGGCTGAGTTGCAGCCGGGGGGCTTCCAGGCTCCGAGAGGACGGAGCAGAGATAAGGGAGGTCACCTTCCCACCAGCGGGGCAGGTAGGGCGGGTGGGCTGAGGGCGTCCTGCTTAGGAGCGAGGACTGGGCGGTTTGTGCAGGCTGCCTGAGCGAGGCCAGGCTGGGAGGCGCCTGCACGGTGGCCCTGGCCCTCTGACCGGCCCTGTGCTGGGCTCCAGGTCCCCTCTGCTCTCTGCCGTCTGGAGTGCCTCCCAACAATCAGTTCTCATGAGTTCTTAGCTCATCCTGCGCCCCCCGCCCTCACCACGACTACCCTTCACCCTTAACCTGCTACCATGAAGTCAGAGTGAGGGGCAGGATGGGGCCGTCCCGCTCCCCATCTCTGGGCCCTCGTGTTTGCTCATGGAAGGAGCACTCTCAGGGAGCATGTCCTGTACCTGTGCTCCCTGCCCTCCTCCCTGCACGCTGTGGGGGCAGCTGTGGGGGGCACGGGACAGGTGCCCCGTATCGCCCAGCAGTCCGATCTCAGGCCGTGCCCCAGACCCACGCCTGCCTCCGTCCCAGTGCTGACCAGCCCTTGCAGTGTCCCTTCCCTTTCGCAGATGGTGACGAGAGGCTCCCGGATGGAACCCACTTTCCCCAGGGCCATGGGCCTGTGGGGGGGAGTGGCTGGGACCCGAGCCACATTCACCGAACCCTAATCCTGAGGCCCCTGGGGAGGCGGCAGGAGGTGGTCCTGGCTGTCTGGCCAAGGAGACAGATGCTGCACAGTCACACGCCACGAGTCCCATGTCACACGCCACGAAGTCGCATGTCATGTGCCACGAAGTCTCATGTCACACGCCACGAAGTCGCATGTCATGTGCCACGAAGTCTCATGTCACACGCCACGAAGTCGCATGTCATGTGCCACAAAGCTAAAGCCATGTCCGCGCCCTGAGCTCTTGCTTAGAAACTGAAAAAGGGGCCTGAAACAGCTGACAAACAGTGTCACTGAGCATCACGGGCTCCTTGCCGGGCTCACCTCCACGGAAGACAGACTGGCAGGTGGTCAGGGATGTTGTAGGGGAGGTAGGGCCTGTTGGGGGGGAGGAATGGAGACAGCAAGCCCCTGCCAGGTGCACCCTCACTTCCGTTCCTGCACGGGACCCTCTGCTCCCCACAGGGCAGGGTGGGCAGAGCCAGGGTCCCCATAAAACTGCCTGAGTTGGGGCCCAGGGATGTTAGGGCCACGTGGCGGGTCCCCAGGGGCTTGAGCAGTGCACTGCACGTGCTGTCATGCTGTGCACTGCACAACTCCAGGCCTCTCTTCTCAGGGACCGTGATGGAGTGGTCCGTGCACTGCGGCGGCGGTGGGTGGTGGCCGGTGAGAGCCAGGGCCTCCTGGGCGGGACCGGGCCCTGATGTCCACGGAGGAGTTAGTTTCTCTCTCCTCGATGGGAGCCACCGAAGGACATCGGGTGGTTTCAGGCACAGGGAGCCCATCTCCCCCTGTGGCAGCGAGCCTGGCCTGCCCCCAGATGACGCAGGCTCCAGGTCTCTGCCAGGTGACAGCCCCGGGTGCGGGAGGGGATGGACTTGGAGCACATTCTCCACCCCTGCCTGTTTGCTTTGTTCTCATGGTTTGGTCACTGAAGAGGAATTTCTGTCGGAGCCGCCGAAGGCCTGTTTGTATTTCAACCTGCTGGGCTGACCTTCCTGATGGGGCCACGGAGAGCTGGGGGGAGGGGCCTTAGCCCTGAGCCGGGTTGTGGGGGGCTCTGCCTCCCCCACTGGGGTCCCTCGTCCTTCTTGTTTCCCGGAAGTGTAGGAGGGAAGTAGTAAGGACAGAGCGAGGGCAGGTGTTCTTCCCCAGGTGCCCGTGCGGTGCTCTGTGGACACTGGGCAGGTGCAGCCCTGGGTGGCCGTGTCTGCTGGGCACCAGGGGTATGGGGCTCCTCCGGGGATTTGCAGCCCAGGAAAGCAGACAGACGCGACACGGGCTGCGTACCTACGCTTGCAGAAGGGCGCATCTCTGAGAGCAGCGAGGGTACCGCACGCGGGTGCGCCATGATTTAGGGGCCACGCCGTGAGCTCTGCATGTCCCCTGCCTGTGCTGAGCGGAAGCAGGTTTGGGCCTGGCCAGGATCAGAAGCTGCGGATGGCTGGGTACCAGACTGCTGGGGCCACTTGGGATGGTCACCACCCCCCGACATGTCCTCGTCGTCAGAATCCAGGGCGCCGGCCCCCAGATTATTTGTGATTCCTTCTAGCTTGAAACTTGAGGCAGTTCTGAGCATTTTGAAGATGTAAATGTTGGTGGTTATTTAGAGAGCTCTTAGGTCTTTTTATGGCGATGACGATGTTGACTCTGAAGCGTGCACAGCGCCCATCACTGGCTCATCCCGTTGAGTTCTCCTCGCAGCCCGCAGACACCTGGCGGGATTTGGCCCTGGTGTCTGTCGAGAGGGGTTGGTGCCAGAAATGCTGGGCTGTGGCCTTCGGGGGGTGAGCCATGGCCTTCTGGGGCCGGGTGGGCGGGGGGGAGGTCCTGGCACGTGGATGGAGTCCCTACAGGAAGGGCCGTGTGGGCCCCGCCAGGGGGTGAGGGTTCAGCAGCACTGTCTGGAGGCTGGGGTCTTCAGTGCCCCGTGCGTGTGCCACAGGAGGGCCACCAGTGACGACACGTGGGCAGACAGGGACTGTGCAGGTAAGCACAGGACGCAGACAGAGCAGCCCGAATCGGCACACGTCCTCAGAGATCCCTGAGCCCAGGGGCCGTCACTGTGGGGGGACAGCGCTGATGTCACCATTCGATGAGGTAAAGCTCTTGTGATGCCCCCGCATGTCCCGCCCAGCGCCCGCGGTCTGGCAGAAGCCTGTTACCTGGGAAGGGACCGGGGCCTGGAGATCTGGCGGGTGGCTGGGCAGCACTGGCAAGCGCTCCCTGGTGGTCGTGTGCCCTCCCCGAGGCTGGCCAGCTTGGCGTCTCGTGCCCTGCGGTGTGCAGTGGGGCGGGGGAGGAGCCCCCGGTGGCGTGGAGTACCTGGTTCTGGGTCCCCAGGGGTGCTGGGCAGTTGGCTTTCCGAGCGACCGTGGAAAGTGCAGAGGTCGTCCCCGTGTGGTTGGTGGCTGTAACAGCTGACTAGTTGGCCGGCCAATTGTGGGACGTGTCCTCGGCGCCTCCATGTTCTGACCTGGGCCATTGGTTCCCGCACTGGCTCATCGATAGGTCACTCGGTCTTGCGTTTCTTTCCAGGGTCTGAGCGCTGCCTTTTGGGCACATGGGGCCTCCGGCTCACCCCCGGGTGCTAGGCCCTTGTTTGCCCGCTGCGCCTTACCGCCCAGGAGTCTGCCACACGCGGTTTTCAGCGCCCTGGGCTCCGCAGAGCCTGAGTGGGCCATTGGTGCCCGCTGCTCCCAGCGCACGGTGGCCCAAGGGTGGCGTGGTCTCACCGCCGTGGCCTGGGCGGGTATGCAGAACAGCCAGTTCCCTCTGTGTCTCCAAGTGCCGAGATGCGCAGGGGTGAGGCCCGCCGGGCCGTTGAGGAGGGAGGGGTGGGAAGGGCTCGCTGATCATCCAGGGAACGTGCGGGGGGCAGCCTTCACTGGCAGAAGTCCTCTCCCTGGCCTCAGCGAGGCGGTGGCCTCCGGACCTTCTCCCTGGGGGGCTCTGGAGGCTCAAACCCACGGGCACCCATCCCCGGAGCAGGCGCTGTTTCCTGGCAGTCCTCACCCTCACAGAGGTGCCAAGGACCTTGGTTTCTTGAGAAGGTGCCTCTCGGAGGGGAGGCTCCTGTGTCAACGGGAAGGAGAGTCCACGAGAGTCCTGTCCTGCCCGAGGTCTCCCAGGCCTTCCCACACCTGTTAGAAGACTTAAAAGAATTTTTTTTTGGCTCTGGCACAGGGAGGCCCTGGCTGGCGGGAGGGGTGGCGTGGGGCCTGGATGGTCTGGTGGCCTTTTCAAATTGTTTAGCAGAGGTCTATAAACATGTCCCGGAGGCTTCTGGAAGCCAGCTCCCTCCCAGCAGGAATCGAGAAAACAGGTTTGCAGGCCGCCCATCTGGGAAGAGCATCGCTAGCTGTTGGGAGGGGGCCCTGAAAGCCCAGCTGGGATCTCGTCCCTCCCCCGGCCACCACCCGTGCTGGCTGGGACTGCGTAATGCTCACCGCGGCAGGTGCACGGGCGGCCGGCCGGCCCCGGCGTCTCTGCCCGCAGCCCGAGCCCAGTGTGGGCTCTGCCGGCACCTGCGCCCGATGTCAAGTGGACGGGTGTCCATCGAGGGCTATGGGGGAGCCCCTGGGACGGGGCTTCGGAGGGGCCGCCGCCACCATGCGAGGGGGTGACCGCCCTGCGTGGGGGCTGGGTCCTGGCAGGAGCCAAGAGCCACCCGGGAAAGTCACAGGGCCCTCAAGAGGCAGTGGTTCTGTCCACAAGCAGAGGTCAGTCTGGACCGAGAGTGTCCGGGGTCCCCGTGCTGTCCCTTCCTCCGCCCCTCCCCATGTTTCCTCGGTGACAGTGGCAGAGGTCTGCGGCAAAACTGAGTTGGGCAAATGGCCGCTGGGGGCGGAAGTCTGGAATCTGGGTGACATGGTGCCTCGAAGGGAAGAGTGGGTGGGCATGCTTCATGCTGGAGGAAAGTAGCTGCTTTTCCTAGAGGCCCTGGGGTCCTGGGATCCTGGCCCCGGTGCTGCCCCCGCCATCCCGAGCCGTCACCATGGGGGGAGGGGGCCCACGGGACGCCCTCTGCACCTGTCACTGCCCTGAGCATGCCCCCTCCAGACCCGCCCTCTCGGGCACAGGGCCTCTGGCAGGGCCTCGGGGGACAAGCAGCCACGCGCCCGTGGCTGAGCCACGGTTATGTGGGTTATGCCGAGCTCCCAGCGAGGCACGGCTGCGGGATTCCTGGGCCTGGGGAAGCGGGAACCGATGCTGGGGAGCCTTCCTCACCTCCAAATCCTCCACCCTTGTTAGGAGAGCAGGACATTCCTCTTGAGCGAGCCTCGGGCATGTGGGAAGCCCTCTGTGGAGGAAGGCTGGTGAGCCGGTGAACTGAGTAGTTACGGAGGGCCCACGATCCGGGGCCAGCCCGCCTGAGCCCCGCTGTCACCCCGGGCAGTGGGGACTGAGATGTCAGCAGCAGGTGTCAGGGTCTAATCCAAGTTGTTGGGAACATACGGACAGATGTATTGGCTCATGTAGATGGACCTTCTTCAGGCACAGCTTGATCCAGGAGCAAAAGCAGCGTGGCAGGAGTCTGTCTCTGCGTTTGCCGCCCTCCCCTCCCCCCTGGGAAAGGGCTGCCTGCAGCCCCTGATTCATGGGCCCCGCCATGTGGGGCCGGCCGGGAGGAGAGGATTCCCCCCTTCCCAAAGGAAGAGGCCCAGGATGGAGTTTGTTGGCCTGGGCCAGCCTCTGGTCCACCATGGCACCAGGCATCTGGGACGGGCTGGTGCTGTGCCCTGATTGGCCTGGGGGCAGGGGCGGGGCCTCCCACGCCCATCCCCACCCCCACAGGCAGGTGCTGGTGCTGGGCTCCCCTAACCCCAGGGCATCGCCGGCTGTGATGTGGAAAATGGGGTTCAGAGTTGATGGCCAAGAAAGTACTCTTGGGATATGTTGGCTGCAAAACGGAGATTTTATTAAAGCACGGGGACAGGACCCGTGGGCAGAGAGAGCGGCCCCGGGGTCGTGAGAAGTGACTGATTATACGCTGTCCAGCTGGGAGCGGGGAGGGACAGCACCGGCCTCTGGGGGAATTTGGGAGCAAGGTTTCCAGGGCCGCGAGGGCGTCACTATTGTTGGGAAAAGGTCACATGTTAGTTACTGTTCAGCAAACCCTCAGTCGGGGGCCCTTCAGGTGTGTTTCACGGGCCACATGCGCAGAGTGCGATCGCTACCTTGTATCTTGGGGGGTGGAGACAAAGGAGGTTTCCAGAGGGATTTTTACACGATCAAGGACACCCCCAGGATCCTGGAGGTGGGGGTGGGGTTGAGCTAAGATCTCCTTTTGTGTCACCATCCAGGCAGCTGAGCCCCCAGAGGGCGGTCACTCTGCTGTCCCCAGGGTCTTGTCTGTGGGCTGTACGCAGTAAGCGGATTGAAGGTTTTCCTTCTGACTCTACGCTGGAGCTTATTTTCTCCACCGGGACTCCCAGGGCATCTTGTTTGTAGTAACGTGAGCTGAGCTTTGCACAGGGAGCCGCCTTTGTCTGGGGCAGGTGTGTGGACGGGCCTGTGGTCCTCACAGCCGGGAGGTCCCACCCTTCCCCGTGCGAAGGAGGGAGCCAGGGCACAGGGAGGCCATGCTCGGGTCGGGTGGCCCTCGGGCACTGCTACCCTTCTCGGAGGAGCCTCCGGAAGGGTCAGGAACTTTCTGGAAGGGAGGCAGGGACCTGTTCTCCCTTGTCCTTGGTTCCGCTCTGTCCTGCCGGCGTGGGTCTACTGGGGCAGATGGAATGCCATCTTTGCTGTAAACAGTTATGGGAGAACCACAGGTTACTCGGGTGAAGGCGGGGGGTGACACGCGCCCGCGGCGCACCCTCGTTCTCGCCCTGGTCACGCGGGACGTGCAGGCGCCGGAGCCGGACAGCAGAGTCCACACGCTGTCACCGTCTGTCCCGTAAGGCCCCCTGCAGCAGCGGGGTCCACCAGCCTCACAGCTTGCGTGTGGGGCGGTCCCACCGCGGGGCTGACAGCTGGCGTCGGGCAGCGCCTGCGGGGGACGAGAGCGCGGGGCGGGAGCGAGGCTGAGGGCCGGACGCATGCAGTTCCCAAAGCGGCTCCCCCCGCAGTTCTCCAGCCCCTTCGCGCCCCTGGGAAGGTGGGCGCGCCCCGTGCTGCTCTCTTCCCACCTGTCTAACCCCACACCTCCCTTCCTTTGCCATTTCAGCTCAGCCAGCAGATCTCCTGAAGGTTCTAGATTTTCACAACTTGCCTGATGGGATAACAAAGACAACAGGTTTCTGTGCCACGCGGAGATCTTCCAAAGGCCCAGATGTCGCTTACAGAGTCACGAAAGACGCCCAGCTCAGTGCACCCACCAAGCAGCTGTATCCTGGTAAGAGATGTGCGTGTCTGTCCCGGCTGGGAGTCACCTGGGCGCATGTCCTGGGTGGAGCGTGGAGGGTGGTGGGTGGGCAGGTGTGTTCTGGTGGAGGCAGTGGCTCCCCTTCCCCGCTCTGGCCAGGGCGCAGGGCTGGAACCCCGTTTGGTGGGAGAAACACTTGATTCTCCAGGAAGCTCTTCCCAGAAGGCCGGTTGGGTCTCATTATAGTGAAAACACCTAGCCGCTGTCAGCCCGCACCTCCGAGGCCGGGAGGGGGGGTGTGAGGCCTCATCTGCCCCCTCACTCTCCAAGCAGGTGTATCCCCAGCTGTGGACAGGCTGCCAGGACCCCACATGCTCCACGGTGACGGTGCTGCTCCGGTGAAGAGGTTAAGAGAGGCCCAGGGTCATGGGAAAGGAAGCACTCGCACAGCAGCTTAATTGGGGGCAGTGACATTGAGAGACACACGAGCCCGGCACCGCGGCTCCCGGCCAGAGGGCGCAGGCTTTTAATGAGAAGCAATTGCCAAGCGCCAGGTCTCTGCTTTTAATGACGTGCCCGGCATGGGGAGCGACGTTGGCTGCTGAGATGTGGCATCCACGTTATCCCCCGTCGCCTGGCTGGGGACGCTGTGTGACACCCCCGCCCCAGGCCCCAGAGTGAGTAACCCCTGAGCTTATCTGCCAGGGGCAGACAGCTGGCGACTGATAAGCTCTCCCCGTGCCTTAAACGAGTTCTTTGTGCCTCAGATCCCACAGGGGCAGGGGCGCCCGGCAGGTGTGCTCACCTCCGGGGACGCTCTGTACTTATTAGGAGACCGCACGTCATCTTTTTGGAGACCTGGCTGTGACCCCGACCTTGGGCAGCCTTCTGACAAATGGCGGAGTCTGTGCTCCCACAACCCCACTGGGTCCGGGGGACACATTCTTCCAGGGCCTGATGTCAGCTCCCTGCCCCCCCTTTGACTCAGGTGCTTTCAATCCATGGGCCGTTCGGAGGCTGTCCCCGAGAGAGGCTGGGCCAGCCCTTTACAAGGTCACTTTGGGTAGGTGAGGTCAGCCAGGGGCACCGGGTGCCCTGCGGAACCCCGGGCGCCCACCTCCGTCCCCAGCCTTCCGGGAGCACTTCCGCCCCTTTGGGGTGAGCCTGTCCTAGAATCACCCTCGCTCTCGTCTCCACCCAGGAGCTGCCTCCGTCCTGGCCCATGTGCCCTGGGGGCTGGGACCAGAGAAAGGCTCCACGTGGGGGGCTTCCCCAGGCCCTGGCGGCTGCAAGGACCGTGTGCGACACTGTCCCCGTGTGAGGCCACCCTGGGGAAGCGAGGAGTCCTGGCTGGGGGTTAGCCCGCAGCCCACCTGACCCCCAGCACCTGGCTCAGGGACCCTGCATGGCAGACTCTCGGGCTTCCGTCTATCTTCCTACCCTTCTTACGTTATGTCAAAGAAACTGCACGGCCCTCAGAACAGAGACTAATTATTGGAGATTTAGTACAAAGTCAACGGTGAGACGGCATATTTTTTAAGCCCTCGTTTTCCCTAAGCTCTCCAATTAGTAACTTGATTACACACTTAGAGTTTAAACGCGCTGACAGGGTCCTCTGGTGGCAATTAGCTGGCAGAACCGAACAGAGCTAGAGACGGCCTTGGGCTGATTTGAGCGGGAGTTTCCTTGGGGTCCTTTCTCCAGACCCCCAAGTGTGGAGTCACTGCGGCTGCAGACCCCACTCAGCCACAGCTGCCCAAGGACATTCTCCCAGGTCGGTGTCGTGTGACCATGGCCTCGGATGTGAGGAAACACACGGCTTCCGTCCCTTCTCTCGCGGAAACTCTGAGCGAGCCGGACGCTGATGACCTTTCCGCTGTGATGCCCGTCTCCCAGGTCGGGGGTGGGGGCAGCGTCGGTGAGAAGCCCGTGTCAACCGGGCGGGCCGTGCGGGCCGGGGGCCACGTGCCCGGTTTTGAATGTGTCTTAGAGCAAAGGGAGGTCAACGTCCAGGCAACTTATTTCCACGAGGAGAAGACCCCCAGACTTGTGCAGGGCAGGCGGCCTGTGTCCTCTGGGGGCAGCGGCCCCTCAAAGCTTGTGGCTGAGGCTCAGTGGGTCTTTGGGGCTCCTTGTAGGGATTCTCCCCCCAGCACAGGCCGGACACAGGTTAGCCCATGGTGCCCGCCTTGCCTACTCCTTTGTTCTGCAGCTTCGTACGAACCTTCCGCAGTGCAGGCTTCTCTGGGGAGCCAGGTGCCGTGGGGGCCCCTGCAGAGGTGCAGCGGGGCAGTCGGTTGCTGTCTGCACCTGCTCACCCAATGGAGGCCCCTCCCTGATCCTGAGAGGTCTTCTTGTGTCGCTTGGACCTGGGGGTCTGGATCCTGAGGTCAGCGGGCCCCGGGATGGCAAGTGGGGACCTCCAGCGCAGGGAGCAGTCTGTACGGTGTAAGACAGAGCCCAGTACTGCGGCGCGCTGGGGCCCCTGGGTCCCCAGTCCTCTGCTCACAGCGGGGACACCGTGGAAGACACCATCACGGTCCTCCGTGAATGCAGGAGACCAGTGTGTCCCATCAGGCTGCCCCGGCTGCCCCTGGGCTTCTCACGGGCTCCTGGCTGAAGCCACCTGTCACCTATGACTGAGAAACGGAGCAGGAAGAGTGGGGCACAGACACTGTCCCCCGACGGCCCGGGCAGCGCGGGTCTTGGGCTCGCCAGTGCCCAGCTCGTGTCATGCCACATGCTGGAGAGACCATGTGCCACGTGGGGAAGGGGAGTGCTCTGGCTCCCCGTTCTCTGTACCTGGGATGGGACGACGGCCGTGTGGCCCAGGTCCCCTTGGGTCAGGACAGGGCAGGTGCCCCGCGAGATGAAAAGGAGGCACCACCATCGGGCAGCTGCCCTGGACATGGGCAGTGGCCTCCCAGGTGCCTCGGGTCAGCCACCACCCGGGTCCCTGTTCAGCCCCCGGGACCCAGTGGGGCCCCAGGGTCCCGCCACTGGCTCTGCAGGGGGGCTTTCCCCTGGGGCTGGTGCAGAAGATGCCCCTCCTCCGTGGCGGTCCGGCCGCTGAGTCCCCTCAGGTCTCACATCTGGACGGACAGCGTGGGGACAACGAGCGTGGGGACAACGGCCAGGTGACAGTGGCAGCCTCAGCACCCCTCTTCCCAAAGGCTTCCTGTCCGAGTGGAAGCACAGCCTGAGGCGGGCGCTCAGGGAAGCCGGCCTGTGCTCAGACAGGTGCCCCCCGCCGCGGCTGCCCGGCGCTGGGGAGCGGGGGCCTGAGCGGTGCCCTGGGCGAGGGAGGGCCAGGCCGAGCCGGCAGACGCACCTCGGTGCTCGGCTCATTGGCACACACGCCCCACCCCGGGGCTGGGAGCCTCCGGCGTCTCTGTGTCGGCACCTCTTAGCTGGGGGTTTGCGTCTCTGCCTCGGGACCTCACCCACCTCCCTGAGCCGCCTTGGGGGGCCGGCCGGTGTCGCTGGCCCAGGCAGCCACAGCTTCTTGCCGCTGGCTCGCCCCGGCAGGATCTCCGCACCCTGTCTCCTGCAAAGGTGGTTTTCCTCCCCGCCCCTCCACCCCGGAGTCTTCACATGCCCTTGGCCTGGTGCCCTGGAGGTCGCCTCGTCCCCAGCATGGCACCCTGCTCCAGGGAGCAGAAGCAGAGGTGGCTGCCCGGCTGTGTGGCTCCTCCATCAGCAGAGGGCGCTCACGGATAGCTTCTGGGCTGGAAGGGGCCCTGAGCCCAGCTCTCCGCCCCGCTGGCCTGACCTCGGACCTCGCTGCAGGGGACCTCGCTGCAGGGAACCGCCGGTCTCATAGCAGAGTCCCTCCCTCCACGTCCCCGTCCACAGCCCCGCGCGGCGCCTCTCGCCCCCGGTCAGCCCACACCTCCCAGGGCGCCGCTCCTTCCGGCCCGTTCTGCAGAGCGTGGCTGCGAGGCTCCCCCGGGTCAGGACCCGCCATGCTCCCCCCATGCCCCGGGCCCTCCGCACAATTGCTGCCTGTGCCACCGACTCGGCCGGAGAAGGGTGTGTGCGAGAGCCGCCTGCACACACTCAGTGACCCGCGTGGGCCTGGCTGTCACCCACCTCGTGCCATTTCCATCCTGAGTCGTAAAGAGCATTTCTTGCCATTAACATACAGGGGTTTTCTTTCTTTTTTAAAATTTAGGTTGAAGTCCTTTGATTTCTTTCTTCCTTTCTTCTGTTCTGTGTGTCAACCAGGAAATGACAGAAAGTATGGTCCCTGCCTCTTGCCTTCCTTCCCCCTTCTCTTTCTCCCCCTCCTTTCCTCCTGAAGGCACCAAAGGAGACACACTCTCCAGCTTTAGGCACTATGGAGGGTACAAAGATGTGTCTGGAACAGCCCCTGCTCCGAGGAAGCTGACGTTCTAGGAGGTTCCAGTTAGGATTTATACACAGATGTATTGAGGAACTTAGGAGATGACATCGAAGGCTCACAGCTGGACGGAGCAATCAAATTTGCATTCGAACTGAGCTTCACAGAGGATAGGCTTGGTCATGTGACAGGGAAGGGCTGCAGGAACAGTTTGATCAAGGGGCAGCTGTGCAGCAGATGTGCCAGGCCCCTGAGCTGGGTTGTCTGTAGAGCCACGGCCGCGTGCAGCTGAGGGCTTCCTGACGGCCTTCTTTCCCTGTCTTCTGTTACAGCGTCTTCATTTCCCGAGGATTTCTCCATTCTAACCACTGTGAAAGCCAAGAAAGGCAGCCAGGCCTTCCTGGTCTCCATCTACAATGAGCAGGGCATCCAGCAGATCGGCCTGGAAATGGGCCGCTCTCCTGTCTTCCTCTATGAGGACCACACAGGGAAACCGGGGCCGGAGGACTATCCCCTCTTCAGGGGCATCAACCTGTCGGATGGCAAGTAAGTGGGCACCGCCCGGCAACCCGGTCCTGCCCCCGCTGGAGGGACAGGGCAGGGCGCCTAAAGCCTGCTGGCTGGTACGGGGCCTCACAGCTAGGACGTGCCTTACAGAAAGCAGGCTAGTGCCAACATGCTCACAGGCGGGCGCCAGGCAGAGAGCGGACCGGCTCGAGTGTGGAGGCCTGGGGCCTGGTTGCAGGTCGTCCTGTGTGCCTTTGGGGGACCCTTTCTTCTCCCCGGGCCTCCACTTCCCTTTGGAAGATGCGCTAAAGTATCTCAAATGCCAGGCTCCTAGTCTCAGAAGAGACATGAAAGATTGTTGGTCACACCCGACTCCTTCCAGAAAGAACGGAGGGTACCCTTAGGGAAACAGACATGTTAGACGTGGGAGCATGTGATTTAAAAAAAAAAAAAAAAGACAGATCTTTCCAGAATTCTCTGTTGGGGGCACACCTATACCCAGATGGTTTAAAGATCAGCTCGTCTGTGGCTAACACATCTGAGGCCGAGCGCGTGACCTTTGAGGCCCCTCAGGGTGTGGTTCCTGTGTCTCTCACTGAGAACTTCACACAAACCCACCCATCCCCCCCTTCCCTGCAAACGCTGTTTTCTCCAGCAGCCTGCAGTTGCGGGGCGGGCGGAGGGGGCGCCTCGGGGGTTCTCACAAGGCAGTGCCACTGTGTCTGCCTGCCCCTGACCCACTGGAGAGCCCGCGGAAGGTTCCGGAGCCTGCACTCAAGGCTTCCCAGGAGCTCACGGGTCCACACAGCTGGCCTCCTGCCACAGCCCAAGTGGATCCCCAGGGCCACGCTGCGTGGCCGGGAGCTGCTCCCAACCTGGGCTGAGGGCGGAGGCTCGGCTCGGAGCCACCCGGCCCAGCCCGCCTGTGCAGGACATGGTAGTTGGCTGCGGGCTCACCTGTGTCGGCCCCCCTCACCCGCTGGCCTGTCTGTCTGTCTGTCTGCAGGTGGCACAGGATTGCTCTCAGCATCCACAAGAAAAACGTCACCCTGATCCTGGACTGTAAGAAGAAGACCAGCAAGCCCCTCGAGCGCAGCGACCACCCCATAATAGACGTCAATGGCATCATCGTGTTCGGCACCCGGATCCTGGATGAGGAGGTGTTCGAGGTGAGACGCGGGGCGGGGGCAGCTGCCCCAGCCGCCACCCGGGGTGGGAGAGCCGTGGCTCCCCCACGTGGCCGAGGTTTCCGTCGGGCCGAAGCCTCTGCCGCTGCCCAAGGGGCGTGCGCGGCCTGTGGGAACGGACAGGCCGCGTGAGGACCCGAGCGCCCGCCCACATCCAGGGGGCCCAGCACGAGCTCGTGAAGGACGCGGCTTGGGTGAGCGGGGCCCGAGGCCCGCGGACACCTGCACGCCCCTGCTTCGGGCGTCTGCGGCCGTCCCGGGAAGGGGGCGGCTGTGGCGGGCGGGCTGGGGGCCGGCGCCGGGTGGCGCGTGGGAGCTGCGGGAGGGCTCCCGCCGCCACCCCTCGGACGCCTCCCTCGGCAGCGCCGCCTGCGGCCTGGAGCCCAGCTTTCCAGGAAAGCACCTCAGGGACGGGGAAGGGGGCTGCGCAGAGCAGCCGGCGCACCCCGCATCTCTCTCCTCCCGAGACTGGGGTTCGGCGTGAGGGCGTCAGCGCACTGTCCTGCCGCCGGAGCCGGTGGCCAGTGGCTTCCGGACGCCCCAGGGGAGCGCGCTGGTGTCACCCGGGCGCCTTTAGAAGCACAGATGCTGAGGCTTCGCCTCCCGAGGTGCTGGGGCAGCAGGCCTGCGTCAGGGCCCTGGGACCTGTGTTCTAGAAGGCCCTTCAGGAGACCGGTGGGCCCTTTGGCTTGGGCCAGGTGACAGCCAGGACCCCTCTGCTGGACTCCTTGCTCTCACGTGTTTGGGCTCTTGTGGATGGGGATTCAGCTGCCGCCGGGCTCCGCGGCTGGGGTGTGTTTGGAACCGGCCCGGCCAGCCAGTCTCTGAGGGCATTCCCCGCTCTCCGCGTGCGTCCGTGGGGCCCCAGAGACAGGAGGATGAGGCAGCATCTCCTCACGAGCCCCCCGAGCACCAGCGCGAGCTCCCTGCCCACCGTACTTGGCCGCAACTGAGGTCGGCTCTGTGCCCGCCACCCCTGTGCTCGCCCTGATGCGGGGTGGCCGGGTTGGTGCATCTGCTTCGACAGGTGTTGACGGGACCCGGGGGCTCCGTGGGGGCCCCCGGGGGGAGAGAGAGCGCCCGCTTGCCCTTCCATGTCCGTTCTAACGGCGGTGCCGTCGGCTGCCGATCCCAGGCTCGTCCAGCGGGGAGGTGGTCAGGCTGCAGCTCTGAGCAGGGGAAGAATGGCTTTCTGAAAGCGTCATCTTAATGTGAAGTCATAGTGGGCCGTGTGGCATCCCCACAAAACAGTTCAGGAGGGAGGGCGGCTGGTCCAGTGCAGCCCCCCACCCCCCCCACCCAGGCTGCCCCTCTTCCCTCTCCCCTGCTAGATTTGGGCCTCAGGCAAGTGGCTCTGACGTTTCCTGGCCTCGGCTTCCCCATCTGTGCAGGGGGGTCACGCGTGCAGCTGTGGCAAAAGTGGCCTGAGGTCGAAAGTGATAACATGGTCACGCTGCATGCCCGGGAGTAAGCTCTCCGCGAGCATCAGCTGCTTGTTCTTGATTTTAATTCAGCGGCAAGGCAGGTGCAGAGGTGGGACAGAGCCCAGGTAGTTCAGTGGGCCATCGGAGACAGATCGGAAGAGCCACTTCTCCACGAAGATGGGGCGGAGGGTCCGCAGAGGGCAGGCTGGGGGAGCAGGTGTGTGCGGGCAGGTGGGTGGCGCCTTGGGGAGGCAGTTTGTGTGAGCAGGTCCTCGGGAGCTGTGGGGGGGCGGTGGGTGCAGGCAGTTGCCGGTGGGGGGGCGGTGTGGGTGGGTGGGCGCTGTGGGGACGGCGGTGTGTGCGGGCAAGTTTTCGGGCACTGCTGGGCGGGCGGGGTGGCCCTGGCACGTTCCGGGCTGCAGGTCAGGTGGAACCCAGAGCCTGGTGCAGCTGCCAAATTTTGCAAGTTACGAGACACACCCTCTGGGCACATTTCTGACCAGACTTGCCCGAAAACCTGGGATGAACTGCAGGACAGCTGGGCGGCAGCAAGGCCGGAGGCGGCTGTGGGGTCCCCTGGGGTTCTGGTGTCAAAGGCACGGGGGTGACACAGACTGGGGTTGAGCTATCGCTGGTTTACGTCTCCTGCTAATGGCAGGATCTGGGTAAAGCAGGTGACACTGGTGAACTTCAGGAATCATTTGCATAACGTGGGTACCGGTCAGGGCACCCGGGGCATAGGGGGGCTTCCCTGGGCTCACCCAGTGGAGCTCTGGGCGTGTGTGCCTGCTCAGCGACAGGGGGCAGGGTGCTGGCTCTGCCCATTTCTCTGTTGGTTCTGGATATCCGGAGGCGGGAAGGTGTGCCGAGGGAGGGCAGTGGCGTTGTGCGTTTGAATTAATTTCTCGTGCGGTGGCTTTTTTGTGCTGGGCAAACCCTGTGATTTCTGGTGCCCTTTGTGTGTTCACAGTGTAAAGATTCACAAAGACTTATCTCTGTTTTGAAAAAAAAAAAAGGATCCTAAAACAAATACTGCTTCTTTGATATCCTGATTGAGCCCAGAGGATCTCAGAACACAAAACACCGAAGCTGCGTGGCTGTCGGGAAGGGCCAGGCAAGGCCGAGGCTGGGGCGGAGTCCCAGCTGCACCGGTTACCGCTGGGGGGTGCCGGGCGGGTCGCCTGGCCCCTCGGAGACTCGGGGTCCCCACCTGCACCATGGGACCACAGTCGTGCCCCCGTCGCGATGCATGTCAGGCAGCGCGGGGCTCGAGGCGCGGCCGAGGACAGGCCGGCGTCGGATCGAACGGCAGGCGGGGAACTGCTGGCCGCGGCACCGGATGTGAGCGGCAGTGGCTGCCCGGGCCGCGAGGGGCCGTGCACCACGCGGTGTTCGTGCTCCGCGGGCGGTGGTCCCCTGGCCCCGCACTTTCCCGGCTGGGAGACTGGCTCACGTTGGAAAACGTGACGTGTCTTCCGCAGCGAGGACCATGGGACGCAGTGGCGCCACGCTGGGATGGAGTCTGTGTGACATGCCTGCACCCGCCAGGCCGCGGCGGGTGGGCCTCACCGACCAGAGCCTCCCGGCCAGAGGCAAGGCCGGCCAGAGGCCCTCGGGCCCTTTGTCGACGTTCACCTGCCGGTGACATCATTGATGGCCTGAAGTGTGCTGTGTGGTGGCTCGGGGTCGAGCTGTCCCTTACCTCCCCTGCTCGTCAAGTTCAGTGCCAGGGCTCCTGCCTCAGAGACAAGGGCCTCCCGCGGGGCAGGAGGGCCGAGGGCACGCAGGCCTCAGCCGGCCCCTGCCCGCGCGCTGCCGTCTCGGTCCCCCAGGGGCATGAGCTGTGGGCCGCTGTCCTCGCCCCCCCAGGCAGAGTCCTCCGGCCGGGCCGGCCCATGGAAGGGGCAGTGTGAGCTGCAGGGGTTGGGGGTGGGGGGCCGCCCACCTAGCAGATTCCGGAGCGCCCATTCTCAGGGGGAGGGGGAGCCCGCGGGGCTGCTCGGGGGCACCGTCCACCGGGGTATTCCTGGGGAGTTCTGCGTCCGGTGTCCTGTTCCTTCCCGGGGATGTGCCTGTGTCCTGGGGCCGGCCAGCAGAGGTGGCCTGCCGGGCAGGCTCAGGGCCCAGCGTGGGAGGGTCGGGGAGCTGTTCTTCCGAGAGCCGAGCTGCGGGCCTCCCCGTGCAGGGAAGAGTCTTGTTTTCATCCAGGGCTTAGGAACGGGCTTTGTGTTTTTGGAAACACACGCGAAGAGTGCCAGGGGGAGCCAGCGCGTCTGGCAGGAGGTGCAAGTGGCTGTTTTCCTTCAGTGCAGAGCCGGGTGGGAGGCCAGCCAGGTCGGGCCTGGCCACTCCGGGGACGCCAGCACCAGAGAGGCTGAGTGACCTGTAGAAGGTCACCCAGCAAAACTACAGTGGAGCGGGCTGGTCCCCAGATCTGTCGTTGCCGAGAGTATGACAGGACTCTGTCACGGTGCATAGCGGGTTCCGCACCCCCAGCAGCCCCTGCACCTCTTTGTCCACCCGACCAGCAACACTGGGACCTCAGAAGCTGGGTCACGACCTTCCCTGGCCAGGGTGATGCCGGCGGGTTGCTTGTTCCCTTGGCCCCACACAGGCCCTGAGGGCGTCCGCATCCCCTGAGCTGTGGGGTCTGTGAAACCCTGGAACCTTCCAGGAAGAGCCAGCACCAGCTGGGTTTGCGGCCTGCCCCACCTGCCCAGCGCACCCCCGGCCCCAGCTCCGCTGGCCTCTATTCCAGAAGGAGGGGCCTGGGTGGGTGGGGGGGGGAGGCTCAGCAGAGGGAGGACCCTCCTCTCCAGGAGGGAGGCCCGCCCCAGGGGACAGGGAGCCAGTGAGCTCTGGGCTGGAAGCCAAATGTGCTTTTAAAGCTGTTGAATGTTTCAAGGGGAAACAAGACCAAACAGACTGTAAAGCGGGGCTTTCTCTGCAAAGCTCCGGGGGCCGCGGAAGGAAGATGGCATCAGACCCGAGGGATGGTCCTCCCTTCTGTCTGCCTGCCTTTCATTTGGAAAGATGAGCGGTTTACCTCATCCCTGATCCCCATTTTCCAGAGGCCTGGCTTTTCCACTGACATGTTCTTTCCTGGAATTCAGCTTTCCCGGGGCAGGAGCGGGGCCTCTGCCGAGCAGGGCTTCCTCGGCGGTGCACGGGGTGGCCTGGATTCCTCCGCGGAGCACAGAGCCACCCTTGCCCGACGCGCCCGCTGCCGGCCTCGGCATCTCCACGGGCTCGGGTCCACGTGCTGGCTCGGGCTGTCCCGGCTATGAGCTCTGAAACCATCCTGTCACCCGCCGAGGCGGGTGCGTGCAGGGGACCCGGGGCTGGGGAGCCGTCCGACTCGTCATCGGGCCGCGAGGTGGGGGTCAGCGCGTGAAGCAATGCCACAGGGATGGCAGGGCGAGCCGTGCACGCGCTCTGTGACCGCTGGCACCAGCAGGTGTCCCCTGTGGCCCTGGCGCTGGGGGTGGGCAGGCAGCCGCGCGACCCTGCAGCACCCGGAGCACTTCCCTGATTAGCGCTTTCCTTCATTCCGTTTCCGTCAGCCTCCCCGTGGCGGCAGCGTCTCCACCCAGATCTCTCTGCAGGGGAACCCTGGACACGTTTCGGGGGCGCTTTCCTGTCCTTGGAAGGCGGCCGAGAGGGGCGTGTTTATGGGGGTGGCACGGCCAAAGCCAGATCCGAGTTGGCGAGTAGACGTGGATGGGGTAGGAGGTGGTGCTTGTCCTCGCCCTGTGTCTCTCCCCACCCCGCCCCCGCCAGCCTGTCCAGAGTCTCTCCAGTTACCCCATGCCGGGAGCAGGAGGGGCCGGGGTGATATGCACACGCCCCCGGCCTCTGTGCCCAGGGCCCGAGCTGTGCGACTGTGCGGGCCGTCCTGAGCAGGGGGCTCGTGTGACCCTGTGGGCAGCCCCCCTGGCTGGGAGGGGCCTTCGTCTGCACAGCAGGCTGTCGCAGGTCTCAGCCCGGGCACTCCGGCTTGAGACAGGGACATGGAAGGTCCCGGGGCCGGTTCCACGGCCCCGCGCTCTGGCACTGGAGGAGAGGGCAGCTCAGACCCAGGCTCTCCGCCTGCAGATGGCATGGCCCGGGTGGGCCCCCAGCAGCTGGTGCACACCTGGCCGGGCCCGGACCCTCCACCCTGGTTCCTGCACGCTCCGTGGTGCCCATTTGAGCTTTCCCTGCCGTCGGGCTGTGTGAGGCGGCAGCCCCCTGCCCCCCGAGGCAGTCCTGAGGCTGACCCCAAGGGATGCGGAGGAACATGAATGAGCAAGGCCAGGGCCTCTGGGTCTGCGCTCCGCCCACCTCCCAGGGTCCTTCCCTAATCCCTGAGGCCCCCAAGTCTCCACATTTTGGTGGCTTAAAAATACAGAAATTTATTCTCTCCCGGTTCTGGAGGCCAGAAGTCTGACATCAAGGTGTCCTCGGGGCCGTGGCCCCTCCAGAGGACCTCAGTGGGGGGTCCTTCCTGCCTCTCCCAGCTCCTGGTGGCCCTGGGATTCCTTGGCTTCTGGCCACGCCCGAAAATCTCTGCTTCCAAGTGCACACGGCTTCCCCTCTTCTCGTTTGTCTTCTCATGTTTCTTCCAAGGACACTTGCCATCGTTTCGGGGCCACCTAATCCCACAGCGTCTCATCTCGAGGCCCCTCACCCTGTTACATCTGCCAAGACCCTGTTTCCACGCAAAAGCCTGTTCCCAGGTTCTGGGGGTTATGGTTAATCCGTGGAGCCCTCTTTTGGGGTACCATTTAACCTGTTACCCAGACCAGAATGGAAGGGGGTTCACCGTTAATTCCTGTGGGGTGTGTGTGCTGAGTGACAAGCTAATCCTTGGGCATGAGGATTTGGCTGGTTTCAAGCTGAGGCTTTCTTGGGCCGTTGGGTCCGGTCTAGCTGAGGAGACAGGATGCTGAGGTGTTCCCGGCTGGAGGGGGCGCCCAGGGGCAGCCGTGCGCGTGGCTCCCGGCGTGGACGGGCGCCTGACCAGCCAACGAGAACAACACGCAGGGAGTCTGAGGTCCACTTCTGTCTCCAGCTCAGGTCCAGGAGGGGCCGGGCCGTGGGCAAGCAGGGGCCGGGACTCTTGGCCTGGTGCGGGTGGCCGGCAGCCTGCAGGCTGGGGGCCCGTGACCAGCGAGCATGCGCCGGGAGGCCGCCTCGCGGAGGTGGCAGGAGGTATCAGGAGCACGCTGGCCGAGGGTCTCACGCTGATGGCCGTGCCCGGGGGCTTTCATCTGGGATTCTGGGTCTAGCATCAGGGGTGTTGGGGGTGGGGACCTGGCTCTGAGGATGTGCCCCCGAAGCCGGCCTGGGTCGGGCAGGGTGCTCAGGGTCCCTGTTGAGCCAGGCAGCAGAGGTGAGTGTCTCTACCCAGGGCAGCGCAGTAGGCGGGGGCGGAGAGGCCCCAGGGTCAGGCAGCTCCGCCTTCTGCCCCACGCGGGGTGAGGCCTGGCATCTCCTGCGGCCTGGCCGGAGAGGCTTCAGTTTGTCCCGTGGGAACCGCGGGCAGCAGGGCCCCGGCCCGGGGGGCACCTGTGATGCTGGGAGCCCAGCCCGTGGAATGACCTTCTGACACGCGGGTCCCTGGGGAGGGTCGGCAGCAGGGTTCCAGGGAGCGATGTCCTTTCGCGGTCACCCGCGGCCGCGGCACGGGCTGGGCCACATCAGTGGCGGGAGGAGCATCGGTGGCTCTCCCGGAGGGGCAGGGCATTGCAGCGACGCTTCTGACGCGTGGCACGGGTAGCAGGGGGCAGTGGCCCAGGAGGGCGCCCTGCCCAAGCTCCACACCGGCAGCTGGAGAGCAAGGGGGCCCCGCTGTGTGTCAGGGGACTTTTCCTTGACCACCGCCAGCTGTCAGAGGGCGTGGGGGAGCTTCAGCCTCGCCCTGGCCTCCCTGTACCCTTACCCCTGGGCAGCCTGGGACTCAGTTTTCTCTTGCAGAAGATGGAGCCGCCAGGCCTGTGAGTTGGAGGCGGTGCCTGACGAAGCCCCTGGCGCCGGGTCCGCATCCAGGCCCTGGGCATATGTGTGGCTGTGAACAGTCAGACTCCCCACCTGCAGCGGGGGAGGGGCTGCCTGTATCTGCTTGGGATGATCACAGGGTTATTACTGCCATTGCTGTCCCCGTGTTAGGGGTGGGCCATCCAGAGAGGGCTCAGGGGGTCTGCAAGCCCAGCTGGCGGGGGCGGGGGGAGCTGGGATCCAGCCTCACCTGCAGACCCCACCCGCGGGTGGCAGTCGTGAGGGCGTGGGGTGCCGTGGGGGCCCCGAGGGGTGTACTGTGCGAGCAGCAGAGGGGCTCCCAGCCTTCAGCGTCCCTGTGCCGGTGGGTGGTGACAGCACCTTCGGAGAAGAGCCTCCAGCACTGAATGGTCTGCACGCGTGTCCCGTGTTGGGGGCCCCTGGGTTCTGAGAGCCATGAGGAGCATCTGTTGGAGGCTGATGATGGTTTGCTCTGGGTCTTAATCTCTGAGAATGTGGAAAGTCCATCGAGGACTCATTCCCTGCCGGTGCTGCCCTGGACTTTTGGAAGCTCTCAGCACCAGGAGGGACTGGCACCGTGGGCCTCTGCATCCGAGGCACCCGGGCACCAGGCTGAGGTCTGGAAAACCCAAGGCCCCGAGATGGGGGAGGGGCTGCACCTCTGAACGCACTTCGTCAGTTCTGTTTGGAAGAGCAAACCATAGTGATGCCCCTCCCAGCATTGAGGAGAGTTCCTCCCGCCGTCGGTTGCCGACATGGCCTTATCCTAATCACTGCCCCGAGGACCCCTATGGCAGCCCCGGGACATGTGCTGTGTTGGCTCCTCAGTGCTCACTGCGTGCCTAGAGTCCAGAGAGGTGAAGCCACTTGGCCCAAGGTCACACAGCAGAGAAATGCAGGGCCAGACTTTGGGCCCAGATCTGGACCCTTTTCCTGGATCAGGAAGGCATCCCGATTCTCAGATGAAGGGGTGGGGTTGTCAGGCGTCTGATGTCAGACTTCCGTCCCCGTCCCTGTAGGTGGCTTGCCCTCCAGCCTGACAGCGCCGCCGCCTCCTAACTTCCCTCTG
This sequence comes from Proteles cristata cristata, assembly GCA_017311185.1. Lineage (NCBI taxonomy): Eukaryota > Metazoa > Chordata > Mammalia > Carnivora > Hyaenidae > Proteles > Proteles cristata. The sequence continues at coordinate 84,577 of JAESUZ010000997.1, forward strand.
GCGGTGACCCTCCGGCCGACCTCATGTGCCCCAAGGCCCCACTCGGAGTGACCCTCCCCCTTCCTGCCCCGGCCGTACCAGGCTCGGCGCTGTTCACGCAGCACCTGGAGCCACCGCTCTCTGATCCTCCTGGGTCTTCCTGGCCTCTCCGGGCGGCCTGTTCAGCAACGGCCAGTCGGACAGTCGTGCCCACAAGCACGCCCATGAGTGGGGCCTGGGGGTGACCGGCTGGCAGCCTGGGCCTGAGGACACTGGGATGGCTCCCGGCCATCCTAGAGGCCACAAGCCTACATATTGGACGTGATTTCCTCTGCGTGCACGCAGCCTTCTCCGCGCCGGGCCCTGCCTGCCCACCAGTAATGCTTCTGAGGGCCTGTGTTGGAAGCCAGTTCTCAGGAACTGGGGGGCCAGCACCTTGGCTGGAGTCATGCCCTGTGGCCCTTGTTTGTGATGCATGTGCAGCCTGAGGTGAGGGTGGATTGTGGTGCCGAGTATCCTAAGTGCGGGAGGGAGGGCTGAACGGAGCATGCTGACCGCCCCCCTGCCCCACTCCCCTGAACCTTCACGGCAGGGACGTGCGTGCTCTGCTGGAGTGGATGTGCAGAGGGACCCCGGTGGGGCCTGATGGTCACACGTGACGCCGAGTCACTCTCTTGGTTGACAGAATAAGACTCAAAAAGGTGTTCTGGGCTGAGACCGCGCTCTGGAACCGGGGACATGGAATTCACGGGGTGAACACTTCTGGGCTCAGAACAACTAATGGTCCCGGCACAGGGTGGACAGACGTGGGGGCGGAGCGTTGCCTAGGAGAACACAGGGGTGTGTGTGCCGAGCCCATCAGGGGCCCCTGTGTGGTGTGCCTCTGCATTAGCATATGCGGGACGGAGGGCAGGGTGGCCGCAGGTGCGGGTGCGGGCTGTGCCCGATGGGGGGATGCAGGGCAGCTGTGGGTGCGGGCCTTCCCCTGCGGGTGGACGGAGGGCAGGGTGGCCTCGGGTGCGGGCCGTGCCTGCTGGACACTGAGGTAAAGGCCTGGGGTCCCAGCCCAGGGCGGGCAAGGCAAGATGGAGAGGAAGCTGTGACCCGGGTGGAGCGTCTCATCCTAGGAGGTGGGGATGAGCTGGAGGCCCGGTGAGGCTGTTCACGGATGTGACCTCTGGACTTCACCACCTCCCCGGGGCCCAGCTCTGAGGCCACCCCTCCAGCGCACATTCCTTGACTCCTAGGTAGCTCGTCACGGCCACCTGGGCTGCCTCCTGAGGAAGCATTAAAGCCTCAGATCTGTGGTCAGAGAGGCCCATTTCTTCATCTTTGTGTCCCTAAGTCCCATGTTAGGGGTTAAAGACGCCGGTTGAGTGAGTGAGAGAATGATAGCAGGTAGTAACGGTGGAGATGTTGGTGGCCATGACGGTGGTGGGGGTGGCCGTCACAGTGACGGTGGCGGTGGTGACGGTGGTGGGGGTGAGGCCACCTGTCCGGGCCTCACTGGGTTCCAGGCCCACCAAGTGACACCGTCACACTTTGTCCTGAGGACACTTCCTCCTGGCAGCGCTCACGGAGGAACAAATGGAGGCCCAGAGGGAGGAAATGATTGCACTTCAGGCCCCACAGCGGGGGAGGGAAGGACCCAGGCCCCGGCCACTGTGGTCAGCACCCCGCGCCTCCGTGTGGCAGCAGCCGGGATCCGTGCTGCTGCTTCTGTGCAGGTTGTCACAAGTGCCATCCGCCCATGGCCCGTGCTGCCATCCCTGTGCTCAGACATCCCGTGGCCCGTGGCTGCTCTGAGAGTCCGGAGGGAGAAGTCCACGGGGCAGCGTCCCTCGTGTGCTGTCCAGGTGGTGAGTGTGGACCTTCGCATCTGTGGCTGTGCCGGGGGCCAGATGCCTGGAGTGAAGTGTCCTGGGCCACACGGCCAGTGGGCGAGGGTGTGAGACCCAGAGGCCCCCTCTGCACAGCGTTGTGGTCTGTTGAGGAGGTGGGCCCATCGGTCTGGCCCCTGCCATTGTTTCTGCTGGTCTCTTGGTTTGGGGACAAGGTGTAACCTCTTCGAGGTCACTAAGCTGACCCTGTAGTCATTTCGACCGCTTTCAGCATCTGATGAGGCTGGGACTTGATCCCTCCCCGCCGGCCACCGTGCCCTGGCCTGTCATGGAGACGCGTGTGTGAGCAGGGCGGCCCTGGCACTCCGGAGCAGTGCCTGGCTGGTGGCAGAGGTGATCTTTGGATCGGGACTGAAGGTGGCCACATAGTGCAGATGGTCATGGACGGGACCCCGGCCAGGCGGCACCTGGGGGCCAGCGCACGGAAACATCTCTTCAACACCTGCGTGGATAGTGGCCAACTCGCTCGCAGGCTCTGCGGGTCCTCCGAAAATCGTGGAAAAAGTTATTTCAACCTCTCCTGGCTTGGGGCCTTCATTTTCCATCGTGTGAATCGTGGGTGAGCAGCATCCACAGGGTCTTAGATGTGACTTGTTTGGGCTGCAAGGGCTCAAACGGGAATACGGTGGCCTTTTATGCGTGAGGTCTCCCAGGGCACCGGGGACGTGGCTCGTTAGGAGGGCCCCCCCAGGTTCCCCCGTGCATGGGTCATGGAGGCCCAAGTTGGCCAGGCTCCCAGGGGAGGGCTGGGCTGGGCGGATGGCGATGGCCGGGGCCTGTGCACCCTGGCGCTGGCCTATTCCCAGTTTCATGCTGGGAGATGGGGTCCTGCCCCCGCCCTGTTCAGAGAGGCCAGGGTGGGCTCCGCTCTCCCGGCAGCCCCCAAGTCTGCTTCCCCACCGACGAGCGAACCATGGCCGGGCGCCTTGTGGGTTGGGATGGAGACCCTGGTGTGCCGGCCTCTTGGCTGCCTCCCTTCCTCCCTGGAGAGCCGAGCTAGGGCTTCCGCTCCCCTCCCCGTGGCAGATGGCCACCCCCTAGTCGGCGGGCACCCTGGCTCGCATGGGACAGTGCCGGTTCATGGCCAGAGCCCGCCAGTAGGTGGAAGCTTCCCTCCTGATTTGGCTCTGGGACTGGCGTACTTGCTGACCGTTTGCCTGCAGCCTCAAACAAGGAGCGTGTGCCTTCTCGAATTGTCTGTGTGTCTCCATTTCTGAGCATGAAGGGCTCCAGCTGAAATTCGACCCCAGAACCCACAGGGAAAGCGGAGCGCATGGCGGGGTCCCCGTGGGGCCTGTTTGGGTTGGATGAGCAGGGCAGGGGCTCAGGCTATGCGGGCAGGGCTGCGCCCCCACCCCTGGGGACCCTGGAGTTTTGTTGAAAGGAGGGGTGCAGAAATCAGCGGCGTGCGAAGGGAAGAAGCTGGTGCAGGGCTGAAGGGAAACGTGTAGCTGCCTTAGCTGCAGGGATGCGCCGGGCCAGGAGGTCCCCCTGTTTGGACGCACTCGGGCTTCTGGCTGCTCGGCCCCCAAGGCTGCAAAGCTCTTCAACGAAAACTGCAGTTTCCTCGGCTCGTAGCAGATGCGCAGCCTGGATAAGGTCTCATTATCGCAGATGCAGAACTGACTCCCTCAGCAAAATGCTCCCGGCTCGGCCAGGGCCAAGGACAACACGTGCTCCGCCGCATCCGAGTTCCTGACGCAGCCTGTCCTCGGCAGGAAAAGTCGGGCCACTGATTGTCACCTCTGGGTCGTGGGTGTGGAGTGGAGCCCAAAGTCTGGAATGACCGCTGGGCCACAGCAGAAGCTTCTCGGGGCTGGGCGCGGCTTTCCTGCCAGGCAGGGGCAGAGGTGAGGCCGTAAGAGGAGACTGTGGTCAGCACCCGAGCGAGGGTATGGTGCAGGGGGTCTGCCTCTCTGAGCCTCAGTGTGTGCGTCTGTGAAATGGGGACAAGAGAAAAGACACAGGGCCGGCATACCCATGTGAGCACAGAGGAGGCCTGGCGGGGGCAGGGCACGCTGACGATGCTTTCGTGGAATAGGAGGTCAAGGTCACCAGAGCCCCGGGACCGACTGACTGTTGCTGAGGGAGGGGACCTGGGTGCAGACCCCTTGGTAGGTCAGCAGCCCAGCCCGGGCTAGGCCGCACATGACCCGTAGGGACCCAGTGTGGGTGGGGGACATGCCACCCACTGTCAGGCCCTGAGTTCGGGGGCAGGTGCCTTGTGCTCCCAGAGCGGGGCTGGGGTGGCTTGGAGGAGCTGCCTCCTCGCTGGGCCCCGTGGACGGAGCTGTTGGACGGAACTGGGGTCAAGAGCTTGCCCGCTGCTCAGCCCTTCGTGTGCCCGGGGCAAAGCCAGGCAAGGGTCCGTGGAGGGAGAGGGCTTCTCCTGGGTCGGAGGGAGAGCCGAGGCCATGCTGGGCAGGGTGGAGGGGGCAGTCCACACTGGGGTGGCTGGGGGTGGGGGAGGGCACAGTGTGAGAAGGCGTCAAGCGGGGTAACCGTGGAGGATGGGACCAGGGATCGCAGGGGGAGACCGCAGTGTGGTAAGGGAACGCTCCGTGGATTCTGGCCGCTGGTGCTGGGGACGCGGCCGTGGCTCAAGTATTAAGACAGCGGTGGAATGTCATAGGGGTGAGAAGTAAGTATGCAGTGGGTCCTTCTTGGTTCTGGAAAATTCTCGGGCCTCACTGTCTCAGTTTCCCCATCTGTGAATGGGGTTGTGGGCAGGCTCAGGAGAGACACGGCCAGGGGCACCCACAGACCTGGCACTGTGCTCCCCAGAGTGGAAGGACTCCAGGCCTTGGACCCTGGGGCCCAGGGCACCCACCCCGCTGACCTCACAGTCCTGGTCTACAAGATGAGACAGGTTTACTGCATTAGGGGTTTGGGCCTTTTAAAACCACCCCGTAAACCCTTAACTAACATCCTGTGGGGCAGCCTGGTGCGTAACACCTGCTGGGGACCCCAGGCTCCTCCACGGAACCCCTCTAGAGAAGCGCCTGCGTCCTGAGGGAGCGGCGAGGGCAGGGAGCCTGCGGGAGCTGGGTGCACAGGCTCCCAGGAGGGCTCAGCGAAGAGCAGACACCACGGGAGGCGTAGCCGGCGCCCTGAAGACAGGAAGCGGCTGTTGGATTTAGTTGAGTAACAGTATCGGTTATTGATGGAGACACGGAGCCTCTGGCATGTGAATCTCGAGGCCTCCAGGGGGCCCCGCGGCCTGGCAGGCGGCCTTGCCCTGGCGCGACCCTCCGGGGCCGGCCGGCGTGTGCACCGTGCCGGCGGTGCGGCTGGGCCAGCGAATGAGCCCCACACCCAGCACTTCAGGACGCTCCTGCTCCAGGCCTGGCGCCCACCCCCTCCCTCTGCCACCCCCGACTCCTGATCGCAGTTCAAGGTGCCCAGGGGCCGGTGATGCCCCTTCACTTTCTCCCCAGGGTCCCTAAGGACAGAGGCTCTGTTTCTGTCACCCAGACCAGGTCATGCAGAGGTCATCCTCTGCACTGCACACGCACATGTGTGTCTGCGCACACACATGTACACACATGTATACACGCACAAGCATATACACAGCACACATATACACATGCACACACATACACACATATACACGCACATACACACACACGTACACGTGCACACACACCCTCAGACAACTCCACACCTTACAAGTGAGCCATGGATCTCTGAGTTTGGGGGTTGTTAGGCTGCCTCCGGGGAAGGGGGCAGACTCTTCCAAGGTCAAGGCCAGGTTGGTTCCTGGTCAGAGGTCCTGCCCGAGAGGACGGCTGGATGGGAAAAATCCTGGGGTGCCCTTGATGCTTCCAAAGGGTTGGGGGGGACTTGTGACCGCTCTGACCTGAGCCCAGCCTCATGGAGCTGGCCATCAGCTTCCAAAGGACCCAGGCCAGATCCTGAGAGGCTGCGGCCCGGGGCCTCCTTAGCGCTGCCGGCAGCATCCCAACCTGGGCCCCAGCTCCGGCCTTTTGCCTCGTGCCCCCAAACACAGACACGCCTGAGCCCAGGACCGTCATGCTAACCATACCCATGGGCCCCGAGGGGCTGAGGCCATGGGCAGCGGGGGACTCTGTTTCAGGTCCCCTAACATCTCCCACCAGCAGAGGGGAGCCCTCTGCATAGACAGGGTCAGCCTGGGGGAGTTCTGAGCTCCTTGCTTGTCTTCAGGGTTTTTAAACCCACGATGGGGGGGAGGGTCACACATTTGAACCTCTGTCTCAGGTAGCATGGGCCTTTCCGGACTCTGAGACTGTCACCCAGTTCTGCCGCTGAGTTATCCCCTTCACCCCATCTGTGAGCCAGTTTTCCCACGGAGCCTTTGGGAGGCCAGGGAGGGCAGTGGGTCCCGTCCCTCAGAGCGGTGCACGGTGCTGGCACTTGGCGTCACAGACCCCAGGAGGCCATCTGGGGATCCACGCTTCGTGACTTCGAGTGTCACATCCTCCCCGCCTTCCCTTGTCCAGCACAGCCCAGGCTCCAGCACGGAGAAGGGGCTCACACGCCTTTCTCAAATGAAGGTCAAGGAGGCTGTGGCTTCCTTGCTTGGGCCCATGGTTTTGACATACGCAGAAGGAGCACCACCTCCTTTGGGTCAAGCTCATAGGTACATGTTCTATTGCTTCACTCATGGCTCTGTCTTCAGGAGCAGAACATGCCTTTAGTTGGGCCCATGGGAGGGTTGTGGGGGGTGCAGGGGCAGGGGCAGCATCAGGTCCTTAGAAAGGGACGGTGGGACGTAAGAGGCATCAATGACAACCAGATGGATACAAGGTCTGGGTAAGCATGTGATCTTACCCATGGGCTTAAGGCAAGTGTAGAGTGTTAGGTAGAGTGTGGACACTGCCAGGCAGTGGTCCTGGGCCATGGCTTCATCCCAGTGTGTGATGTAGGGAGGGGCTGGCGCTTAGTAGGTTCTCAATAATTGCTATTGAATGAATGGATGGATGGTGAATGGATGGATAGATGGAGGGATGGAGGGATGGTGGATGATAGATGCCTTGTGGATGGATGGATGATGGATGGTGGTTGGGTGATGGATAGATGGATGGATGGTGGATAAAAGATGCTTTGTGGGTGGATGGTGGATGGATGGGTGGGTAGATAGATGAAGGATGAATGGATAGTAGATGGGTAGTGGATGGGTGGATAGACGATGGGTGGGTATATAGTTGATGAATGATGGCTGTGCATCACCATATGTATGCAAGGGATGTGCATGTGGCAGGATGGGCTCTAGGCCAAGGAGCTCAACACCTGACACATACTCCTAATTATTCTTTCTTGGGCACCATCTCTAATGACATAATTCCAACCTTTGGTATGTTTGCTCACATCCCTTTCCCTCCTTTTGAGTCCAGGCAGGTCTCAAAAGAGATTGATACTGTGCAGGCTGCATTGAGCTGACCCCTCCTCACCTGCTGTGTGACTGTGAATGCCAGATAGGTGACCTCAGGGCTTTGGGTTTATCAGCTTTAGATGGATAATAATGGGACATAAGTCATAGGGTTCTTGTGGGCACCAAGAGCATGACAGCATGCAGTTTTTTTTGTCTGTAGTCAACGGTATGTGTATGTTAATCATTAGCAACATCATTATGACATGAGTTTACATCCATCTGATTGGGGCCCAAGGGTCTTCTGCCAGGGGGACAGCAAATGTTTGATAACATTCGTGAGAACTATGGTTCTCACTCCCTTTTGTCTGCCTGCTGTTGACACAGCTTGAGGAGATCAGCATGAAATAGAATCACTGCGTATTTTCCTAGCTCGCATGGTGGGACTCCTGGCTGCCATGGCAGTGAGCCAGAATGTTCAATGGTTGGCGGTGTGGGCTCATCCAGGGAGGGGGTAGCGTGGGTCTGTACTTCCTTCCCTTCCATAGCTGAATCCTATCCCAGTGTATGGATACACCACAATTTGTTTATCCAAACATATTGTAGATTGTGTTGATGGACATTTGGGTGGTTCCCACCTCTTGGCTACTGTGAATAGTACTGCTATGAGCATGGGTGTCTGTGGGCCTATTTGAATACCTGTTGCGATTCTTTCTGGGGTGAATTGTTTACACGCCTGTCTTTAGTTCCTAGGATTGGGATTTCTGGGTCATATGGTATTTTCCTGTTTAAAAATACTCCCCAGCCGTGAGGGTGATGGGGAAGGAGGCAGCATACCTCCAAGTCCTCCTGGTTTAGGGTAGAGTTTATAGCTTGGATTTATCACCCACAGTTCACAAAAGCTCTGAGCACATGGCTGGTACCTGGCAGGTGCCCAACAGGTGTCTGATAAATGGAAGTGGGTGGGTGGATGGATAGATGGGTGGATGGATGGATGGATGGATGGGTATATGGGTGGGTGGGTGGATTGGTGGATGGATGGATGGATGGATGGATGGATGGATGGATGGATGGGTGGAGGAATGGATGGACAGATGGACGGGATGGATGGATGGATGGGATGAGTGAGTGGGTAGTTGGATAGATGGGTGGATGGATGGATGGATGGACGGATGGATGGACGGATGGACGGATGGACGGACGGACGGATGGACAGACAGACGGATGGAAGGATGGATGGATGGATGAGCGGATGGATAGTTGGATAGATGGGTGGATGGATGGGTGGATGGATAGTTGGATAGATGGGTGGATGGATGGATCGGCAGGTGGACAGATGCATGGTTGGATGGGCTGGCCATCCTAGGTAGTGTGGTGATTGGAGGTGGCAGCTCCCTGAGAGGAAGGCTGCTCCTGAGGACAAGATCTTGCCAGTGTTTGTCTGGGCTGTTCAGCACCTCAGGGCATCAGGCTGGCCTCCCGGGACCCCCATGTGAGTCCCCTGCACACCACTTACTCAAGGGCCTTTGTCCTTTTCCAGGGTGATATCCAGCAGCTGCTCTTCGTTTCGGACCACCGGGCAGCTTACGATTACTGTGAGCACTACAGCCCTGACTGTGACACCGCGGTCCCCGACACGCCCCAGTCACAGGATCCCAACCCGGATGAATACGTGAGTCAGCCCCAGCGGCTCCTGGAGGGGTTGTAGGCAGGCCCCTTGTGGGGGGCGGGGCAGGCAGGCAGGGGTGGAGGGATGCAGAAGTCACGGGACCCCTGTTTACAATAAACCCTTTGGGCGAGAGCCAGAGGCTGGTGACCTGCGGCGTCCTGCTCACCCACCTGCCCGCGCCGGCAGCACCCCCATCAAGCCCACGTGGCGCTCTCTCCACCGTGACCAAGTGGAGACACTCCCACCTCCCGGCCACGGGTGACTCCTGTCTTCTGTCCTATTCAGCCTGCTGTTATCAGTCCCCTGGCCTCCTTCTGAGGCGACCAGCCAGAAGGGGAGGGGCCGGGCCCCTGCCCCAGTTCTGAGGGTGACACCTTCCCTGTGCCTGTGGTCTGAGGGCCTCAGCGAAGGTCAGGGGTCCTGAGGGACAGTGGCGTTGCCACGAGACCCCACGGTTTGGCTGGCTGTCCTGGCCTTCGTGGCCCTTGGTTCTAACGCGTCAGCACGTCTGCACGTTTTAGGACTCGGCTTTCTTTGAAGGGGACCTGGGGCCCCCATTTCCTCCCTTGTGCTTCTCGTGGGGCTGACGCAGCTGCCCAAGGAGCTGGAGGGGGCGGAGGCCAGTTCTCAGCCACGGGTGGGTTCGCACCCAGAGAGGGGCCCCACTCTGGGGCCCGCTCTTCCTGGCTGGACCTGGATGGTGAGGATGGCAGGGCAGCTCCTGGTGGGGCCCTGCCCTCCTCACACGGCCCCGATTCACTCTCAGTACCCGGAAGGAGAAGGGGAAGGTGATGCCTACTACTACGAGTACCCCTACTATGAAGACACAGAGGACCCGGGCAAGGAGCCCGCCCCCACCAGCAAGCCCGTGGAAGCTGCTCGAGAGACCACAGAGATCGCCAAGGTCTGGGCGCTGCAGGCCATGGGGCCCCGGGGTGGGGACAGGAGGGCGCTGTGGCCACCAGGAGGTGGTGGGTGGATGCTCAACAGGGGAGCGGTGACAGGGTGGCTGAGTGACAGTCTGTGCATCATGCCCCAGGGAGGCTGGGCAGAGGGCTTCCCTCCACGGCATGTGGACAGCAGACGTGGGTGTGCAGGGAGCATGATGCTCTCGGTCTGGAGTCTTCCTTTTAAACCCGGAGACACAGGCACCTGGGTGGCCAGTCGGTTAAGCGTCCAACTCGGTTTCGGCTCAGGTCATGATCTCATGGCTTCATGAGTTCAAGCCCCACATCAGACTGTGCTGGCAGCACGGAGCCTGCTTGGGATTCTCTCTCTCCCTCTCGCTCTGCCTCTCCCCTGTTGGCTCTCTCTCTCTCTGTTTAAATAAACTAAAAAACATTGTTGAAACCTGGAGATACATTTCGCCCTTGTCAAGTGCAGGATCAGGGGCTTTAGGCCACGGACTGTGGCCTCTGCGCCCAGAGGCCTCGTGGCCACGGGTCCATGCTGCGGGCCTGTCCAGCTCGAGGACTCCCTCTGACCCCCTGACTCCCACTCTGTTCCCTGCTCTCAGGAGCAGACCCCAGCCCCCACGGCAGCGCCCCCAGCGCCCAACCCCAGCGAGGCGGCCGGGAGGGAGGAGGACCCCGGCATCGGGGACTACGACTACATGCCCAGCGAGGACTACTACACGCCCGCCCCTTATGAGGACCTGAATTACAACGAGGGCTTCGAGAACCCCGACCTGCCCCCGGATCATGGCGCCAGGGCCGAGGTGCCCACCAGCACCACCAGCACCGCCAACGCCTCCAATGTAATTGCTTCCCTTCCATGTGGGCCTGGTGCAGGGGGGTGGGGGGGTGTGGATGTGGGGCTGGGGCTCCCTCTTTCCTCTGCTTTTGACCTCGGGGGTCCTGGACTGGCTCCCTGCTCCCCAGGCCACCAGCCTCCGGCCCCCAAGTTAGGGGTCCCTGACGTGCTGAGCCTGTCACACTGTATTTCATCTGCAAACGGGCAGAATGAGCCCCATCTGCCTGGCATGTCAGGGGCCAGGTGGGGACGGTCGAGGCCGTGCGTGTTTGCAGTGTCCCTGTCCGTGGCCGAGGGCCGGCCAGGGCGGGTACATGAGCTGCGGGTCTGGACCAGCAAGGACGCACGCGGCCGGGCTGTGCCGGCTACGACCGGGGGCTTTCCCGCCAGGCAGACCTGGCTCGCGGCCCGTCCAGTGACCTTGGGCAGTTTCGTGGCCTCTTGATCCCTGTCCTCATTCACGAGGTGGCACATCCAAGTCCAGGGGGTATTGGCAAGTTGTAGGATCAGGGAGGACTTCAGCGCAGGCCACGGCACACAGCGAGTGCATCACGGGAAACCCACCTCCTGATGGCCTTGAGTGGACACCCGGGTTCCGAAGGGACCCGGGGCGCGTTACCCCAAGACCGCGAGGCCCTGAGTGGAGCCCCTGAGGGCACCCACTTCCCCCCCGTGCGGCCTCAGTTTGTCATGGGGTGCCATGGGGTTTGGGGTGACGTCGCCCCGCAGTGGGAGGGGAAGCTCGACTTGCCTGCCCCAGCACATCCTGTGGAGCCCCTGGGAGGCCCCCGTCCCTGGCGTCCCCAGGCTGTGGGCTGGGACCTGCCATCCTCTGGTGACCCCCCCCACCCCTCCCCCCAGCCTGCTCCACCTCCAGAGGACGACCTGGAAGGCGAGTTTACAGAAGAAACTATCAGAAACCTGGACGAGACCTACTACGACCCCTACTATGACCCCACGGTCTCCCCGTCGGAGATAGGGCCAGGCATGCCCGCCAACCAGGACACCATCTACGAAGGGGTGAGGGCCGCGGGGCCCCTTCCCACCCGCCTGCGGCTTCGGGGCTGGGGCCGGGGCCAAGCCGGACGTGAGCCTTTGGGATCCACTGAGGTGGGGGCTCCCTGTCGCTCCCCTGCCTCACTCTCTGCCCACCTGTGTTCCGTGAACCCAGATCGAAGGACCTCGCGGGGAGAAGGGTCAGAAGGGAGAGCCCGCCATCATCGAGCCAGTAAGGACGCTTTCCTGTCCCCTCCTGGAGTCGGCGGGGGTGGTGGGTCACACACGACATGGTCCGGCCCACGGGGCTCCTTGCAGATGCCGCTCATGCTTGAGGCGGAGGCTGGAGAAGCAGTCTCAGGCAGGGGAATGTTCTAGACCATGACTGAGTCACCTGGGATTCCGGCTGGTCAGACCTCTGTGCAATTCACTTGCAGCCTGAGCGCCTCACTCCGTGCCGACCGCCAGCACCGTGAGGAGAGGGACTCAGAGCCTGTGGGCCAGAGGGAGCCCCCCAGAGGGCCGGAGGGTTTGTGGAGTGCCTCGGGTCGGCCTGGGCAGGGCAGGGGGTCCGCCTCGGACTCCGCTACTCCGAGGCCGACGCTGCCGCTGCGTGGGGTTGGTTTGCGGGGACTGGGAGACTGGTGGAGCGTGGTGGGCAGTCCGGGAAGCCGCATCCAGGGATTCTGGTGAGCTCGGCTCTGCTGGGCCTGGGGTCAGGGGCAGCATGTGCAAGTGCCATGATGCAGGGAGAGGCTGGTGGGTCGGGGCAGAGGGCCCTCTCCCTGTCGCCAGGCCCTCTGCTGGGAGCCCCAGCGTCCTCCCCGTGGCCTGATAGCTGCGGGGCTCAGGGCGGAGCAGCCGCCACGTGATCCGCCGGGTGGGCGGGCCCTGCGGTCGCATGTGGTGGCCACAGTGGTGTGGGCCGGAGAGGGGGTGGCGCTGGCCGAGGTCCACGCTGCCACGTCGTCCGTGTGCCGGAGGGGAGGCCAGCGTCCTGCGCTGAGGCTGGTCACACGGGGGAGCTGGGCTCAGGCTTCAGCTGCCATGACGTGCTTCCTGGTGGCTCAGCTTGGGATGGGACGTCGGGGCTCCCGGGGCCTTAGGACCTAAGATTCCTGGGATGGGGACTTTTGTGGCCTCCGTGCTCTCGTGCTCTCAGAGCCTCAGCTGCCGGTCTCCCCCAGAGGCACCTGAAGCCCCGTGGCCAGGGCAGATGGGACGTGGCCCACCTTGGGGTGGAGCAGGCAGTTGTGACAGAGCCCGCCCGGCGTGGACCCGGCCTGGCCTGTGGAAGCGGGTGGATGATGGCAAAGACAGCCCCGTGGGGCTGTGGCTTTCCCTCCAGGCCTACCCGTGCCCCTGGGCACACATCCTTTGCCCAGACTGAGAACATCCCCTTCTGGTACTCTCTGCGGGTCCAGGGAGGCTTATCTGGGGGTGGGGCATGGGCGTGCAGGGGAAGGTGGCGGGGGGATCTCCAGTGCCAGGCGGCCCATCTGGTCAGCAACATGAAAGATCCTGACACCAAGTCCGGGGAAAGGTGGGCGCGGGAGTGTGCGTGGGGCCATGAGTGGCTTGGGGGGCACCCCGAGAGGACAGCGGGCATGCTGTGGCCACCCCAGGGTGCCCTGACCAGAGGTGAGCCACGCCAGTGTCACTGAGCCCGTGTTGCCAACTGCCCGTGTCCCCAGATACTCTGGTCCCTGAGTGCATCTGCTCTGGACTTGGGGCGCCTTTTGTGGGGTCCACACGACTTCGGAGGCAGGGCATCCTGCCTGGGAAGAAGGTGGGGCCCCAGGGCAGGTAGAGGCTAGGCTGGCAACTTCTGGGCAAGCCTCCGGTCTGCGCACAGCCGCCGGGTGGGCCGCCTGGAAGTGAGCCATGGTGCCGTGGCTGCCAGGCTTCTGGGGTGGGTGGTGTGGGCAGACGAGGGGCTGAAGGAGCGATGGACAGCAGAGTGTGGGAAACTGAGGCATCCAGACGCAGTTAGGGAAGGGCTCCCTCCTCTGGCCCCAGCGTTCTGTCCTTCCTGGTCCCCAGCCTGTCCCACGTGTCCTCAGGCCTCGCTGGCCCTCAGGGACACCGTGTAAACAGTCGAAGTTTCTGAACCCTGCGATCCCTTCAGGGTCTCAGCTCCACAGACAGATGGCCGAGCCCTGGGAGCCGGCCGCGGAGGGCCTCGCGCTGACCGCTGACCGCAGAGGGCGGGGGGCCCCTGTTTCCGCTCTCCCCGCCCTGCCCCAGCGCCCGCCCTCTGGGGACGCGGACTCATCTCTCGGAAGCAGCTCCCTCTCTCCAGGCCAGGGATACGGCCCTGAGATCCACACTTCTTGCCATTCGTCAGCAGGGTCAATGGCCCCTCGAAAGGGCAGGAATCCTCTCAGCTCAGGGGACTCAGGTTGATGGGCTCCGGGCTGTCCTGGGCGGACGTGCCTCGGGGGCTCTGTTCTCTGCTGTGCTTTGAAGGAAGTACCTGGAGGTTGTGCTGCGTGAGGGTGGTCGCAGCTTGAGCCCATTGCTCACAGGGACCCTCCCCGCTCAGGTTGGAGTCTGGTGGGTGCATGGACCCGGCCAGCGCCCTGCGGGGAGGCCCCTGCTCTCCCTGGCCCACGAAGGCCTCCTCGTTCCCCCATGGGAAGTCCGAGCTCCCCGTGCTGGGCTGCTTCGTCCCGGCCTCCGGCCTCTCTCCCTGCCCGGGCTCCTGTGAGATCTGCAGCCGCAGTGCCCCAGCTCCCCGAGAACAGGGGTCAGTGTGTCTGGGAAGACAGCTGTGGGCCCTGGGCCCCGCCATGGCCAGAGGTCTCTCGCTTGACCCCAGCCTGGTTCCTGAGCCTTCTCCAGCTGCCTTTGTCAGAGGAGGAAAATCTCAAGTACAAATAGTCTTGCGAGCGCACATCTGTGTAAACACGTGTTGGCAGCGACGGGGAGCCCTGGTGGGGAGGCTGGGGGTCAGACCCCCCCTGCGCGGGTCTGTGAGGCTCTGCAGGCTTGCACCCTTCCCCGGGAAGGCCGGCCCAGGTTCCTCGGGCCACTGTCTGCTGTGGAAGCGTAGTCCGGGCCCAGGGGCGGGGACGCGGTCTGGGCTTTCTTTCATCTGGGGAAAAGGGGGTGCAAGGTCTGCCCGGGGGTCAGGGACATCAGCCCCCTGACCCTTGTTCTGGCATCTCAAGAATCAGTGGGGGGAAGGGCATGGCTGTGTCGCTGGCCCTGAGTGTGGCAGAGCCTAGCTGGTCGCGGGAGCCCCAGATACTATCCTGCTGTGCTCTCAGTGAGCAAGGCCGCGTGGGGGGCGGAGACCCCTTCCCTCTGGCGAGGTTGCACACTGCCTCAGAGCCCCCTGCAGCAGGGTGAGACACAGAGGGCACTGGGGCTCCCGGCCCAGCCGTTGACAGCAGAGAGGTGGCTCCTGGCCTGGGAAGGGGCTGGAAGTGGATGGCCAGGAGCAGGGGGGCACGACCCAGGCCAGGGAGCTCTGTCTGCTGACGCTCTCTGCTATGCACCGGCCCGTCCGGGGGGCAGGTCTTATCCCCACTTGGCTGTAAGGGGCCCGTGCTGTGATCTCAGGAGGGACGGGGTCCTGGGGACTCAGATGCTGTTTCCTTCCTGTCTTTTCCAGGGCATGCTCATGGAGGGGCCACCGGGCCCCGAAGGCCCCGCAGTGAGTGTCGTGTTGATTTCCTGGGCCTGCGGGAGGTGCTTGGTGACACCCCTTAAGGGTCCTGGATGGAAAAGAGGGGGCACCCACTGCCCCTTGCAGACCCCCCCGGGGCCCAGCGCTGCCCTGGCCCACCCCCACCCTCCCCTGAAGCGAGG
Organism: Proteles cristata cristata; assembly: GCA_017311185.1. Classification (NCBI taxonomy): domain Eukaryota; kingdom Metazoa; phylum Chordata; class Mammalia; order Carnivora; family Hyaenidae; genus Proteles; species Proteles cristata. The sequence goes on from JAESUZ010000997.1 coordinate 100,040, forward strand.
GGGGGTTGAGGTATTGCCCTGTGGCCGTCCCTTTGAATTCTGTCCTGATTTTATTTTTAATTCCAGGGTCTCCCAGGACCTCCGGGAACGATGGGGCCCACTGGCCAAGTGGGTGACCCGGGAGAAAGGGTAAGGGTCCCGCATCTGCGGGTCACATGCTCTGCGGGCTTGTCCACACATCCTGCTCCGTGGCTGGTGGTGCCCTCGCGTGCGCACGTGGCGGCGGCCCCTCGGCGCCCTTCTCCAAGCTGCCCCGGCCCCTCCCCCTCCCCCACTCCCTTGTGCTTCGGACATTTAGGGAGCTCGCGGCACCCACGAGGCCGAGGGCCGGCCGGCTGCTGTGGTCGGCTCACAGGGGGCCTGGCGGCCTGCGCTGGTGGGCCGGTGACAGCAGTGCTGTCGCCTCACACGGGACCCCAGCTGCATCCATCCTTCTGCCGCGTGCGAGCCTCTCGCGCCTTGACTTCCCTGTGGTCTGTCATCCCTGTTGGAAATCAAGCTACGGAGTGGGAGGGACTATTCTGGGGCCTCCCTCTGTCAAAAGAACATGTCCCTGGATCCTCCCCAGTCATAGGGACCCGTCCTGGGTTTCCGCAGTCAAAGGACCCCTCCCCCAGGTCCCCAGGCCAAAGGGACCCTTCCCAGGTTGCGGCAGTTGAGGTGGAAGCTGAGCCACAATTGCGCTCTGACACCTAGTGGAGCTTTGGGGTACTGCGGCTGTGGGGTTCTCGCCCAGCTTGTCGTTTCTTCTCTCCATTTTCTGGCGGGTCTGATGAGTATGGACGTGGGCACAGTCAGATAGTAATCGGGGGCCAGGTTGTGGGCGGGAGAAGCCCGGAGCATGTGTCTGTCCTGATGGACAGCCATCCCCTGGGCCCGGCGCACTGCCCGGAGCACGTGGCCCTAACGGCCAGGGCGGGTGTGTGGATGGGGTATGGCGGCTGCCTGGTCACATGGAGAGGCAGCTGGGGTCTGCTTCTGAGGCGGCGCGGCGGGCAGTCCGTGAGGTTTGGGGGTCGGACTCTGGAGCGGCACTCAGGCCACGTGGCAGGTGCCCGCCGGCAGGGCAGGCAACCGTCCAAGGAGGTCACGCTGAGTGGCATTCTGTGCCGCGGGGTGACTGCTGGGGACGCATCACATGGGCATCAAACAAGACGGCCTGCCATGGCTGGTGGCCTTCCCACGCCTCCTGGCCTCGCTGCCCGTGGCCCCTCCCCCTGCCACACAGCCGTGACTCCAGACGGGCGTAGGGGGGGGAGGGAGGGAGGGCGCTGCCCTGCCCTGACCCCGGGAGCAGACCCCTTGGGTTCTGCTGTGCCTGCCCCGGCTCGCTCTGGGAGCCCGTTCCCTGAAGATCTGTATGGCCGCGTGCGCCCACAGGTGTGCCTGAGCCCAGCCGTCCGCAGGGGAGGACCTCACGGCACGGCAGATGCCGTCTTCTCCTTCGATGCAGGAAAGGACACTGTGCGTGGCACGCGTGGGCATTGATGGACCGTGGTCAGCCTCGGTGTTGGTGCAGTGTCCATCCCTTCATCTGCCATCCGCCTGTCACCCAGTTCCGTGCACTGTCTGGCACCGAAGACTCTTCCCCACTCGGCCCCTGCCTTTGGGCTGAACCTGGCTCGGGGCCGGTGGTGGGTGGTCTGGCCGGTGCCGTGGGCGCTGCAGCCGACCCAGCGGCTCTGTTAGAGGGGCCAGGCCACTGACAGTGGGACATCATGGGTTTAAGCAACTGGTGTCTCTTAAATTCAAGCCAGGATCCACGAGCATGGGGAAGGCATGCTGTCCTTGGAGTCAGGGGCAAATCTGCAGCCCATTCAGCCTCCTCGGTTCCTTTCTAAGTGGGGAGTGAGGGGGCAGACTCCAGGAGCTGAGCTCAACCCACCCTCTGGGCCCTGCGTAAGCCGTCCTTGTCCAAGGGGTTGTCCCTGCTCAGAGCTCAACATCCTCTCTCTGCCCAGATCTCCTGGGTTTCTGCTAATCAGCCGGCAGAGAGCACTAGATGCAGAGTCAGGATCCTAAACTGCCACCTGCCAGTAGGGAGACCTCAGAATCCTGTGTAGGATGAAATACTTTCCCTCCATTCCTCTTAGGTTCAATGACGGGAGCTTGTGAATTAAACTGACAAAAAGACAGCTTTGATAGGCTAACAGGCCACACTTTTAATACTGTTTTAAGTTTTACACATATGGAGACTTGAGTGCTTCTGTACCATTTCAACCAAGGGCGATAAACTGTGGGAAAGTGACTAGGAAATATATGGGGAAAGTAATGGAAAATAAGGGTCATTTTAGTAAGAGATGCTTGTGCAGACTTCTCTCAGTGCCCGGTCTCCCAGTCTCCCAGTCTCCAGTGATCAGGACTGTCCTCATCCTGGTACAGATGGGGGTGGTGGGTAATTCATGCTCCTTCCCAAAGAGAAACTTACGCTCTTCATTTTAGGCAGGTGAGGGGAGGACGGAGAGCTTTTGTTGATACTCAGGTATCGTCAGCTCAAAATCATCCTTAGAGCAAAGTGGCACGTTTTGGGGGTGCATGTTCTGATCCCCTCCACCTGCTTGGCCTCATTTGCTTGTCTGTACATGAGAGGGTTTCACTAGGTGGTCTGGAGGGGTCCCCCCTCCCTCCCAACTCCAGTTCCACCATTTCCATGTCAGAGGGGAGAGGGGACCTGAGCTGTCACCCGTCCAGCGGCCCTTAGTGATAGATGGCCCGGCCCAGGTGGGCCGAGGGAAAGCTTGTGAAGGCCATGGGGGGCAGGGAGGGGAGGCAGAGCTGGGCTGGATCGGGGCCGGGTGTCCTGGCATGCGGGTGGGCAGGCCCCCATTTCACATTCAGGCTCAGAGGACAGGACAGTGAGGGTCCCGAGGGCACTGCTGGACCCCACACAGGGCAGGCTGCTCCCCGGAAGCCCAGATCCAACATGCAGGTTTCCTATCAGGACACCCCACGTCCAGAACGGGGACCCCTTCCCACTGGGGCGCCTCCCTCCCTGCAGAATCGGATGCACTCAGTGCCCTCTGGGGAGGGAGCCGCGCGGTCTGTGACCGAGCCGCCCTGCAGTGGGCCATTCGGCAGCCCCCCCCACCCCACCCCCGACTTCTTTATGTTTCTAGGGCTGGGATTTCCAGTGGGATTTTGCTGGAAGGTGCGTTCTGTGCCGTACAAGGCTCGCAAGCCCTGCCCTAAGGAAGGCGGTCAGTCCCGCTGCCCCCACAAGAAAGCTTGCGTCACAGGTGCCGTGTGGGGTCCCCAGTGCCACCGCGGGGACAGCACCCCACCACGCCACCGCTTTCGCCCCTGCTGGGCTGGATTTACGCCCAGTGCCTGGAGTGGACACAGGCTGGCTCCCTGGCACCTGGATCGGCAGCTTCCACTGCGATTGTGCGAGGCTCCGTGAGGGAGGGAGGCTGGCGGGACAGGTCTGTGATCTCCTGCCCGGGGCTCTTGCCGATCTATCCTCTCCCGAGCGCTCCTAAGGGTCCCCTGGGGCCGCCATTCAGCCCAGCACACCTGGGTACTCACGTCCTCCCCACGGCCGGGGACGTCTGCGCTGGTGGGCCTTCCTCCGCGGAGGGCACGCAGCGTATCCGGTTCCGCAGGGAGGGAGGCGCCCAGTGGGAAGGGGCCTCTGTTCTGGACGTGGAGTGTCCCGTGAGCCGCAGTGGCACGGCCCTGCGCCGGGTGTGGTGGGCCATTGTCCTCTGTGACCTGGCTGCTCCCCCTCTCTGAGACTTCGCTGAGCGCTGACCAGGCCTCTTCACTCTCCTTGTTAATCCCTTGAGCCCCCTGGAAGCCAGAAGGACCCCCTTTCGTACCAGGGAGCTGGGACGCTCCTGAGGGAGGGCAGGCTGGGGTTAGAAACGGTCCTGGGCACATCTCCGTGCCTCCGTTGAGCTCTGGCAGCCTCCTGGGGCTTGTAAAGCCTCCACGGGCACAGCTCGGTCTTTCCTACCCAGGCCCGCTCCTGCTCCGGGTGGTGGGCTTGGCCGGGGCAGGTGGGGTGAGCGGGGTGAGAAGGGTGCCCACTGGGGGCACAGCTCCTGATCCCCGTTTTCAGATCCGCCGCGGAAGGGACTGAAAACCACCATGCCCACGCTGCAATTGCACACTTACTGGGGATCTAGAGAATTTGTACTGTGTTCCTCTCCTTTTCTAGGTCTTTCTAAGAGCCAAGCAAAAATATCTCAGCGTAAGGACTCCTCTGGCTCTTGGGGCCCCTCTCCCGACACGCTGCTGCCTCTTTCGGGAGAAAGGGCTCAGGCGGCGGCTTGCCGCCTTCACACACACCACAGGCCGCAGGTGGGCCTGGGCGGCTCGCCTGGTGCTGAGCGGGGCTTGCGGGCCCGGCCGCGGGCTGGATCTGCAGCGGAGCCGCGGCTGCTGGCAGCCTGGCCGAGGACCTGAGCGCTCGGTGCCCTCATCTCGGTGCCAGAGCCGGGCCAGCGCGGCCTCCAGAAGCCCTGGTGAAATGACAGTGATCTCTTAACGTAGAGGCGGCCGCCTCGTACCCCTGCCTGGTCTGGGTGTCACCTGGAGCCTTGCCCTGTCCTTGCTTTACACACTCTCCTCCCACCCAGTTCGGGCACTGACGTCGGGGCCGGGTGATCAAGTGACACAGAAAAGATGACATTTCTTATTTCACTTTTAATCCGGCGGCTGGAGCTGAGCAGGGTCCCTGCAACCCTCAGCTTACCGGAGTGTCCCTCCATGTCCCACACGGCCATGTAACGGAGCGAGCCACACCGGGGGCCCAGGTTCAGTCTCCTGAGAAATGGGAAGGTGGCTTTCATGTAGCCCCACCTTCCAGCTCGGGGGACGGAGCCCTTATGTTACAGCCCTGGGCACCTGGCAAAGGTCTGCTGGCTGCCTTTGAAGCAGTCGTGGGTTGGCTGGCTGTGCGGGACTCACATCACATCTTACAGCTTTGGATGGATTCGTGGGGGCGGGGCGTTACCTTTCCTCCAAACCCCCTCTTCCCTCCAGCTTCCAGGTTGTTCTCTGCCCATCCTGGGCGCCGTGCTGGTTGTGGTTGAGAGAGTGAGGGCTTTCGGAGCCCGAGCAAGGCTGCACCCAGTGGCTCAGAAAGAGCAGGACGGAGGACAGTGGGCCCCCGGCCTCCAGGGCCGCACAGGCCCATGCACACCACGGACACACCGTGTAGCTGGCATCTTGTGTGGGGAGGCCCGGGCCCTACGTCTCAAATTGGGGTTTGATTTGGGACTGACTCCGAGGCGGAAGGCTCAGCAGCGAACAGCTGTCGGCGCCAGATTCCCAGGCAGAAGCCAAGCGCCAAGGCCCTTCTAGATTTTCTGCTTTTAAACGTGCTTTCTCTGAAGCAAGGATTTTTTTTCCGAGATGGAGGCGAGGGCAGGGTGGCTGCGTCCATCAGCAGTACAAGTGCATGTAGTCCTTTGACCCAGCGGTCACGCGCCCTCTGCCAGCCATGGTGCGTGCGCCCCCCCGTCCCCGCATGCACAGTTTCTGGCCTGGAGACCCCTGCGGGGAGGCAGGGGCTTCCGCTTTCCGTCGTGTAGATCCCCGCGTTCTACACATCTCACGAGGACGGAGACCACTTCTGGGGTAAACCCATGGAAGGAGAGAAGCCAGCACAAGCCCAGGCACAGGTGGTTCCCAGAGAGCCACGCCTTCTCCATCCAGCGCTGGGAACCGGGCGCTGATCTCCCTGCCCGCTTGGAGCCCGGCGCTCTGGCGGTGATCTTGCCCGCACGAGGCCGGCCGTGGTGCCAAACGCGGGACCCAGTGCCCGCCGTCGTCCTGGCTACGGCCCGTGGGAGTCCCTTTGCACTGGGAGGAGGGCGTCAAACCTCCGTCTGTCTGTGGAGCAGACTTCCTCTACCTCAGGCAGGGCAGGGATCTGCCGGGATTGGTGGAGAGACCGGCTGGTAAAACTTTTTAAAAATGTAAATAAACGGTCTCATCTGGCTTACGTCTGTGTCCGGAACGGCTGGGATCAGTCTGGAGACTCTGCAGGGAGGAGTCTGCCTCCAACCTGCTTTGGAGACCAGGTTAACGGGGTGTGTGGAGGCTACAGTGGCATCTGGACACGCAGGCTCCTGACGTTGCTCAGAGGGGCTTGTGGCCCCAGGACATCCCCGTGTTCACTGGGGTCCCTTGTGTCTGTCCGAGCAAACGGACACTTGGCCCGCCTTCTGTGTGAGCAGCCGCACGCCTGGTGTGGGGGCCGGGTCGCCAGGGGCGCCACGCTGGCAGGTGGGGGAAACGGGCAAATGGCCTGCCCCGCCCCCTTGGTGTGCAGGCCTGGGGGAGGGGGCGCCCTGGATGGTGGGTGCCCTGGCGCCGCCGGCTGCCCGCCCCCGGGAGCGCCCCCTCTGCTGCCCGCATTTCGGTCTCCCACCTCTCTCCCTGCACACCCCATCCAGCGCAGAGCCTCGCCCCTCCTCATCCCACTCCCCCTGAAGCCTTTCCTCGTCCTCAGCCCACAGCAGGGCCCTTCTCTCCTCTGTGCTTGGGTTCTGGAACATTCCGCCCCATGGGGGTGTTGCTTTCTCTGCTTGCCCTGTGCTTGCCCTGTGTGTTTCCCCGCGGGCCACGGCCCTGGCCTCCTTCCCACCCCTGTTGCGCCCTGACCAGCTGTCTTGGGCCCTCTGTCCACAGGGTCCCCCTGGACGCCCAGGACTTCCAGGGGCTGACGGGCTGCCCGGCCCTCCTGGCACCATGCTCATGCTGCCCGTGAGTATTCGTGGGGGTGGGGGGTGGGGTGCACGGTGGGGTGGGTGGATTTGGGGCTCAAAATTTGGTGGAGAGGGGGCCCTGGGCTCTGCGTCTGAGGGCGACCGTCCCCTGGCTACAGGTTGCTCCGACGTGGGCCAGCTGTCTCCTAGAAATCTGGGGCTGTTTCCAGGGCCCCGAGTGGACCCCGGTGGTCAAGGCCTCCGGCTCTCTGCTGGCGGCCCGGCCGTCTGTTGTCAGACTCCCCCTGCCCGTGCTGGGACCCACGTGGGCATGCTGCCAGCCAGTCCCTTCTTGCACCTGACCTGCCCTCGTGGGGACACCCTCTGCCCAGGGAGCCCCGGGAGGGGGTGTGTGGCGGCCCAGGGCAGCGCAGGAGGCCGGGTGCAGCTGAGGGAGACCCTGCATGGAGCTCGGAGCTCGGCACCCTCAGTGCCTGCACCCGCCCTGGGCCCTTGGCTCTTTCCTGCCATCAACAGGGGCTGTGGGGTCTCAGAGTGAGATTTCTCAGAAGTTGGAGGGTCTTTCCAGATTTGGGCGGGTCTCCAGGTGGCCCCAGGGCTGAAGCTGGCAGGTGGGGCTGGGGCCAGACCTCCCCAGGGCTCTGCTGTCCCCAGGAGGCCCTGGGGCCCCGCAGCGGCACCCACACCAGCGTACCCTTGGTGACCCCCCGTCTTGCACCTGCAGTTCCGCTTCGGAGGGGGCGGTGACGCCGGCTCCAAGGGACCCATGGTGTCGGCTCAGGAGTCGCAGGCCCAGGCCATCCTGCAGCAGGCCCGGGTGAGTGACGTGTGGTGCCTGGAGGGGACAGGGGCCAGCTGGGGGGGGGGGGTGCCTCCTGGGGGACCAGGACACTGTGAGTGTGCACTCCCCCGTGTCTGACTGGGGGCCCAGGCGAGCACTGCGACAGGTCGGGGAGGCATCTCCGGACTTCCTCGTCTATGCTGTGGGCCCGGGCTCCTGGATACAGACGCGCAGGGCCATCTGCTGCCCTCCCCTGGGCTCTGGGGAGGGAGACACAGACCCTGAGTGGCCCTGCAAGGGCTCCTGTGACGGGGCGGGGCCGAGATCCAGCCTCTGGGGCAGCACGGCGGCCCCCAAGCCCCTCGCCTGGCCTGGGGGTCTGGAGGGTCGTTTGCTTCCTGACGGCTCCGCCCTCTGCAGATCAGCTGCTTGGTGAGCCCAGGTCTTACCCGAGGGCTGGCTGCCGGGGACAGGAGTGAACCCCGTCCCTGAGGCGGGTGGGCGGGCGGTCCGTCAGTGGGACACTGCCTGTGACGGGGCATCTCGGGAGACTGCTAAGGAAGCCCTCGTTGGGCAGCATCTATGTGGCTCTGGCACAGTGGAGGTGACGTCAGTGATCCGAACGCGCAGATAATCCCGGGACGGCTGAGTGTGTGGCTGTTGCCATGGAATAGATTGTCCGCGTGATGCCGCGTGGTGCGTGACAGACCGCACTGCCCATGGCGGGAGTGACTGACTGGGCCTGCACGGCTGGCCTTTTTCTCTGTTTTCATGGAAGCCAAGTGGGTGGGGGGCTTACAAGATTTTATCATTGAAACAAATCTTTTCCAAAACGAAAATGGGGGAAACTGAGTCATAGGACAGGAGGAGAAAAGATCCTTTTGGGAGAGGAGGCTGAGCCGGGCTGTGGTGGGGAGGGGGGGTGGTCATACTCTGGGCAGGGCAGGGGGAGGGCTGGCAGAGCCGAGGCCGGGTGTCTGGGCGAGAGCACCCCTGGGCAGGTGTCTGGGCGAGGCCTGCAGGCGGCTGCGGCTCCAGCAGGCCCCTCATCTGGGATGTACTTACCTCACCCCCCGGAGGCCCCCAGTCACTGCCTGGCTGCCAGCGAGTGCCAGCAGTGTCTTGGGGGACAATGAAATGCTGACCCGGGGCATGGGTGCACAGGTGACGTTCACACCCACTGCTGCCCAGGGAGGAGGCTGCGTTTCAGGTTCACTCCCGGGGGTGAAGGGCTGAGGCCCGCCCTCCGGGTATGGGCACTAGCTGGAGAGGAAGGAGGAGGTCGGCACCCTTGGCGGTGGGGCACGCCGCCCCCGGGGTCCACCTGCGCAGCCTCCATGCTGTTCGTGGTTGGCTCAGAGGCCCCAGAGGAGCCGAGGTGCCAGGTTCCGGGAGCTCCCTCCGACCGCCTCCCGCAGAGGCTCCCGGCTTCGTCTGTTCCCGCCGGGCCTTTCCTGCGTGGCTGAACCCCACCTGTTAGGACCCGTACCCCCTCCTGTTTCTCAGTGTCCCCCGTTTTCTCTTGCAGCTGGCATTGCGGGGGCCAGCCGGCCCGATGGGTCTTACTGGGAGGCCCGGCCCCATGGTGAGTCCTGTGTGTGTGGGGGGGGGGCATAGTGGGGGAGCCATCGGGGGGCTTGGGGGTGTGTGTGGGGGCATGGGGGGCATCCTCAGCCAGTCCCTTTTGGCTCCCAGCTCACCCAGAGAGAGCGCACTTCAAGCTCTTACCAACCACTAGTTACGTCGGTGGTACCCCAGTGGGATTGGGGGCCCTGGGCAGGGAGCTCTGAGCCTCTTTCTGGGCTGGTGTCATGCTTTACAGTTCTGTTTCCAAAGTCAAGAGCACTTTGGCAAGGTGGGGAGACAGACCCAGGATCCCCGGCCCTCCCCTCCCCAGCTGCACAAGCTGTGTGTGGTGTGTGGGACCGGCAAACGGGAGCCTCTGGGAGTGCAGGTGGCCTTTGTCGTTTGCAAAAGATGGAGGATTTAAACAGCCCGACCCCCGTTCCCTGGGAGGGAGGCACTTGGCTCTTAGCCCCAGGGCGGCACTCAGCATCTTCCCGGGCCCTGCTGGCTTGGGGCTGCTTCCCTCCACCTGGGGCTCCTGCCTTGTCGGGACGGTGCCCGCTCGCTGCCCTGAGCTGCAGGCTGTGCCAGACCCCAGTCGGGTTTTCTGGCTCTTGTGCCATACGCTCCACTGTCCAGAATTTTGTTCAAAACTCAGAGGAGATGCAAAGCCTGGAAGGTCCTGCTCCTCCCCCGGGCTCTGTCCAAGGTCCTGCGCATCCCCCGGCTCTGTCCCAGGCGGGCTGGGCTCCAGGGACGGAGAGCTCTGCCGGTTCTCAGCGGCAGCCCTGCCCCAAGGCATGACCTCTTCCCTGGTGTCTGTCTGGTGAGCTTTTCTAACCCAGGCCGTGTCTCCCTAGGGCCCTCCAGGGAGCGGAGGTCTGAAGGGCGAGCCGGGAGACATGGGGCCTCAGGTATGTGGGGGCTTCGCCCTTGCTCCTTGAAGGGGTGTGTCCTGTGTATGGGAGGTGGTGACAGCAGGTGGGGGGGGGAGGCGGTGCTGTATTTCTTCAGGGAAGCAGGAGGGACCCGTGGCTTTGTGCACAGCTTTGAGGGACAGGGACAGCCTCTGTCTGCAGTGGGACTTGCTGGCTGTGCCCCAGGCAGCAGACCCTGTACCCTGCCTGGTGCTGCCTGCTCAGGAGACGGCCAGCCACCGGCTGGTTGAGGAGCATGGGGACAAGGCTTTGCTTTTGCATCTGAAAAATATGGATGCCCCCTGACACTCTGTCCTCTCTGATTGCGGACAGGGCCCCCGAGGAGTACAGGGCCCGCCTGGCCCGGCTGGAAAGCCTGGGAGAAGGGTAAGTGTCATGGCTCTGTGGCCACAGCTGGGTCCCCATGGGGGCGGGAGTCTGCGGGGGTCTGCTGCGTCCCCACTGCCAGGCTCGGCCGGAAGCTTGGTTGGCCATTCTCCTCCCATCGAAGGGCAGCTGTGTTCACGGGCGGGGTCCCCTTGCCTGGGGGCGTGAGCCCAGCCGCAGGCTTCTCTGTGTCCTGGGGCAGGTGAGCCTCACTCGGCTCTGCAGCCCTGGCCTCTGGCCTCTGGTTTAGTTTAACATTTTTAATTAAGGCACCTTCCCTGGCCCTTTGGGGACAGGCCTGGAGAACACAAAAGGGCTACTGGGTCTTACGTCTTTGAGGCAGCCTCGCGTCTCCAGAAATGGCCTCGGTTTGGGGGAAGTGTCCCGCGGCTCACCTGGCCGGCCGGGACTCCGGGAGGGAGTTCTTGTTGGGGGGAGGGGGGCGTTCGTTTCCATACGGCCGTGGCTGCCGAACGGGACGAGGCTTTACAGCTTCCTGTAAATTCGTACAAAGTAAGCCTCACCTTGCGGACAGGCCCAGTGACCCCCGCGTGCTCTGACACGTGGATCCGCTCAGCCGGACACGGCTCACAGCGCGTGGGGGTCGTCCTGGTGCAGGGGTGAGCCTCTCGGGCCGAGCTGAGCCCTGGGCCGCCCGGGCCGCGTGCAGACTGTGTGGGACGGGCAGGACCCCTCGCCAGTGTGGGCGGGAGGCCCTGCGGGCAGTGCTGGCCTGGACCCTGCCCTGAGGGGCGCCGGCCCGTGCTGGGTGCTGGCCGTCAGGGGTGGCTGCAGGCCCTGCCGGGTGCTGGCATGGCGTGAAATCATGTGCATTGTTCAGACCAGTCTCCCTTGATTTCTGCGGGGGGCCGGGGGGTCCATCCGTGTCTCCGCTCACCTGGCTTGGCTTCAGCATTTTGCCCCAGAGCTGCGTCGCTTGGGCGCCTTTCCTGAGGGGACTTCTCATCCCTGGCAGCTTCGTGTAACCTTTAACCCCGGGGGGGGAACGACCATCTCCTTGTGGCCCACCTGGGTCCCCGGCTCCTTTCTTCTCTGCTGCTGCCCTGTCTCCCCTGTGCTTTGAGGCCAAAAGCTGTCTCTTTCCAAATGTTCTCGGTGCCCGGCGGTGAGTGGCCGGGCGACGGCCTCATTCGATGGGGTGCATGTGGGACGAGGAGAGGAGAGAAGGGGTTCATCTGGGCCAGGTCTCTATACTCAGCTGGCTGACATCCCTCGTTAGCTGAGTCCCTGTCCCCGTCCAGGTGGCCTCAGGCCTGGCGGGGCTCTCCCGGGGTGACCGAGGGGCCTTGTAGTGGGCCCGGCCCTTCAGCCCCATGGCCAGGTGGGTGGTGGCCGTGGGCTTGGCCTTGGCACCCTCCTGGAAATAGCAGAGATAACGGCCCCAGGAGTGGCCTCCACAGACGGAGTGTCACTCACAGTCGCAGCTTAGCGAGGCAAGTCGCCGCTCTGGGGCTGTTTCTCTTGTGGCCGATTGGACTGGCCCTGGGCCCTTCCTTTCTGTGCCTCTCCGGTCCGTAATCGGGTTCATGAACGGTGGAAGGGAGTGGGCGGCAGATTGCTGCAGACTCACAGAGCTGCCTGGTCTCTGTCCTGTGGCCTGGAGTCACCCCCAGACACAGAGAGGCGAGTGGCATTGTCTCCACCCGGCACTTCACACGGCGAGGCTCTGAAAGACCGGAGCCACGTGAGAGGTGCATGGCAGCCCGGGACCCCGACTCCAGGCCCTCCGGACCAGCCTGGCCACGTGGGGCCGTGTGACTCTGCTTGGCGTCGTGGGAAGCCACGACTCAGACCCCGGTGACACTTTCCCTCCTGTGTTCCAGGGCCGAGCTGGGAGTGATGGGGCAAGAGGGATGCCTGGACAGACCGGCCCAAAGGTAGGCTGTGTTCTCGGCCTCCTGGCGTCTGCACCCACGGCCGTGGTCATCGTCTTCACATTGATGGCACGGCCAACGTGTCAGTGGTGTGAAGAAGGTCACTGTGGTGACAAGTAATGAGTCGTGACGTTCACGCTCATCTGGGGAGGGCCTTGGGGGTGAGGAAGGCTCTGCTTGGGTCAGTCTCTCGATGGGGTCCGTTTGGGTCCGGTACCAGGGCTGCCGGGGTGAATGTCACAAGCAGGCATGACCATTGCAGCTAGTTTGCTTAGGGGGCAAATCAGCTCCCTTCGAGGGGGTGGTGAGCATGGGGGGCGCATGGAATCCTAGCTCTGAAACCCAGCTGTGAATGGGTAGACAGTAGGATCGCGCACACGGGCTGATGCGAGGAATGCCAGGTGCACGGGGCAGGGAGCCTTCCTGAGTGGTTTTGGGGTGTCTGTTCCTGGGCATTGCAGGGAGTGAGTAGACATTGTATGGGGGGAACGTGGGGCTCACCTGCGCACGTGAACAAAATCTGGCAGGGGGCACCAGCCGGGGCTGCGGAAACCCCACTCCCCATCCCCTCCCTCCATTGCCATGGCTCCGCATTGGTGCGAGCCCCTCACCCCATCTGTGACCAGCCCTTGTCTCTCAGCTCTGGCAGAGATGCCCAAGGCTGTGCCTGGTGCCTCTCTCCAGTGACGGGCCCAGCAGCTGTTGCCTGGAGGGGGTGGACTTGTACCCGACCTCATCCACGTGCTTTGTAACGTCCACGAGGCAGGGCTCTGCGCCTCCGGCTCCAGGAGGCCGCCTGGGGGGCCCAAGGGCTAGTGCCGGCCCAGCGGTGACGAGTACGTGCTCCCATGTGTGCCAGGCCGTGCCGGGCACCGGGGGCGTAGCAGTCAGTAAGACGGGCATGCGCAGAGGCGTGCCAGTGCTCACCCGCATGTCAAGGCTCAGAGTCTGGCTCCAGGACCAGAGTCACCTCTGTGTTTGTAGCCTTTTTCGGCGTTTGAGGGAAAAGGCCTGGGGAGCACAGAGCCAGGGGCAGCGGAACGTGGGGGGAGCGGAGGCCTGTGGCCGCCACAGCGGCGGTCCTGGGGCCCGGGATGCAGAGACGCCGCCTGAAGCGCGGCCCGAGGAGGGCGGCCAAGCTCTGTGCGGCGGCGGCTCTGAGCAGGCTCTCTGTCCCCTCAGGGTGACCGCGGCTTCGACGGCCTGGCTGGGCTGCCGGGGGAGAAGGGCCACCGGGTAAGTGTTCTCCGTGTGTGCGTTTCCAGCGCAGAGGTCCTGATGGCTTCTGTGCAGCAGGGGGTGCTTCCGGGGAGACCCTTCCAGAAGGCCCGGGGTCTCTGGTGTGGGGCCAGAGTGCCCCCATTCCAGGGTGGCCTCTCAAGACAGTCACGGAAACCAATGCCAGCATGACGCCTTTGTCTGCGGAAGGTCAGCCCAGAGAAAGCGGGTGTCTCGCACGCCACTTGCAGTGAGAGAGCCAATCGGGCCCACGTGCCTACAGGGGGACCCGCTGTCTGCTCACCGGGGCCCAGAAAGCCCAGATGGCCCCCATTTCCAGAGCTGCCGAGGATCCCTTGCACCGCTGAGCTGGAGCCTCGGGGGGCTGGTGGCAGCTCCGAGGCCGAGGCCGGGCGCGTGCTGTGGCCCGGGGGTCCCTGCTTCCCTCCTGTGCGGGGCGGCCTCCGTGGGCCGGCTCTTGGCTGCTCTCCGGTCGTTTTCCGCCTTACCTGTTCTCTTCGGAGCAGACCCAGCCTCTTTTGCACTTTGGCCAGTGTGGACACGCAGGCACGTGTGTGAGTGTGGACACACACCAGCACACACGCCTGTTGACGATGTGGGGGGGGTTTGCCCGTCCCGCTCCACAGCCCCCTGGGGAACGAGGTGGCGCTTGCCAAGGCCGTGTCGTCCACGCTCTCCAGCCATGACGCGGAGACTGGAATGAAGGCAGCCGTCAGGCCTGTGCGTTTGACGGATGAGCGCATATTAGGCACCACTGCATGCGAGGCCCAAAGCTGCCAGAGGTGGGAGGTAGACCAGCGCCGACCCCCAGGACGCTCACAGTCCAGGACGGCAGCCCTTTCTTGGGGACCCCGTGGGGCTGGCGCTGGTCCCCTCCTTCCCACAGAGAAGCTGGGAGGGGGCCGCTCAGACCCCACCGCAGGGCCCGGGGGTGCTGCCTGCCCATGGGAGCGACCCTGCCTCCCGAGACCAGTTCCCAGAAGCCACCACCTGTCTTAGCGGGAGCCTTCAGGGGGCTCCAGACTTCTGGTCACAGTCACGGGAAGACAGATGGCATTTGAGACAGTCGGGGGCGACTGTTCTGAGTGCCTGACGCTGACCCCGCTTGGCATCCTAGGGTGACCCTGGTCCTTCTGGCCCACCTGGACCTCCGGGAGATGATGGAGAACGGGTGAGTGCCCGCCCGCCTGTCCTGGGCCAGAAACCGCCAGGAAACGCTGGCAGCGGTGGGACTGGTTGTCGAGGTGCAGCTGGGGAAGGGGGGCCTGTGGGTGGGTGAAGCCGTGGGATGCGGGGTGGGCCGGGCCACACACCCCTCCTGAGAGATGCCGGGTGGGGAGACACGTACCTTGACCTCTGGTCCTACTGCTGAGTGTGGTGACCAGGAGCGCTTTTACCTGCCACTGGTCTCCGAGAGAGAGCGAGAGAGAGAGAGAGAGAGAGCGTGCAAGCGAGAGAGCGCGCGCCCCCAGTTTCAGGAGGCGTGTGCCCAGGGCGCTGTGGCGGGGAGGGCCGGGGGGGAGCGGTCATGAGCCCGGCTTGTCTCGGGCGGAGGCTGTGGGGGGTGGAGCCCAGGGTTTGGGGGAGAGAGTGAGGGTCTGGGAAAAGGCTGATCCTGCCCTGGAGCGGGGGAGGGTCAGAGGGCCGGGAGCGGCAGCCGAGAGCAGTGCTCTGCGCGCAGCGGGAGCCTGGGCAGGGGGCTCTGCGGTGTCCCTGGGGTTTGTCAGGTGCTCTTCCTGGGGCCCCAGGCCCAGCGGTACCAGACTAGTACGTCTGGCAGAGGCTGGAGCAGCCCCAGGCCGGGGAATCCTGCCGCACGGCCAGAAGGAATGTTGTCTCTCTGTCCAGGCCTTAGAAACTGTCCCTAAAATCCTGCCTCGTTTCTCCCCCACAGGGTGACGATGGAGAAGTCGGGCCCAGAGGGCTGCCTGGGGAGCCCGTAAGTCCTGCTCGGGTGGGCGTTTCTGTCCTCAGCACGGTGATGGGCTGCTGGAGGAGACTGTCTGGATAGAACCAGGTTCTGGATAGAACCAGGGACCAGCCCGGAGCATAGATTAGAGGGGAGGTCGCCTTGAAACAGACATCTGGGGGGTTCTCGAGCCAGGAAGAGAAGGAAAGGCTGGTGGGCAAATATTGCCTTCCCCAGGGGAAGAAGCTGAGGCCCCGATGGCTGTGTTTGGAACTCCATGTTGCAGTCATGGGGTGGAGCGTAGGGTCATCATGACGGGTGTGTAGGGCCATCATGGCGGGTGTGTAGGGCCATCATGGCGGGTGTGTAGGGCCATCATGGCGGGTGTGTAGGGGCCATCATGGTGAGTGTGTAGGGCCATCATGGTGGATGTCCAGGGCCATCACGGCAGGCGTGTAGGACCAACATAGCGGACGTCCAGGGCCATCATGGCAGGTGTTCAGAGCCATCACGGTGGGTGTGCAGGCTCTAGGCATGGTGGGCACCTAGAGTGCACTAGGCGAGTGTCCAGGAGCAGTTGTGGGGACCGATCAAGCAGTTTGCCATCCCTTCTGATGCCTACACTTCTCCAAAGTGGAGCCTTGCATTACGGTGGCCCTGCCATGGCATCAAATGGTTCTTTTCCTGAAGCCGATTTCTGTTAGGGCCCAAGCAAACTTCCTCAGTGACAAAGGACACCATTTACCTCTCACCTGCGGTTCCTTCTAAAATGTCTCCTTTTTGTCATCCACGTTACCACGGCCGTATACATCTGGTGATGTTAATTGAGGGGAACGTCGCAAGTGGTACACGGCAAGAGCCTGGGTTGAGCTCACACCTTCACCGGGAACTAAATCCTGCCCAGGATGCCTGATTAGCCTCTAAGGAGAATCCATTACATAGTCGTCTCCTTAACACACGCCGAAGCGACACCTTCTGGGTTATTAGCTTCTAGAAAGCACTTACAGGGCTGAGTATTTAAATAACGACAGGGATGGCTAAGTGGCACCGAGTGTGGGAAGGATTCCTCCACTGGGTCTCACGACTTTCCATTCGAATTGAGGGTGCTTGGGCCCTGGTTAAAGGCTGGAAGAGCCCCCCGCAGGCGGGGCGGGTGTGAGGTTCAGGAGTGGTGGGCGATGCCTCTGCCGTGTCGCCATCTAACTCTCATGGACTGCGCTGGGGACGGCACTGCCTTGGGGCTGTGTCCCTCCCTGTGCACACAGGGCTGTCCCCACATGTGCCCTTCGCTGCAGGGGGTGGAGGGGCTGAGCTCTGGGCTTAGTGGCCCCCAGAAAAGTCCCCTGTGCTACAGCTCTGCCTTGGTCCCGATGCCCGCATCAGAGAACCCGTTTCTTCTCCCTGCGCCCTCCGGTGGCCGAAGTGCAGTCACGTGTCACTGCCCGGAGGGAGTGGGTCACGAGAGACATGGACAAAGGCACTCCGTGCCACAGAGTATCTCCGTGGCCTCTGCTGGGAGGGCGTTTGTGTGCACCTGCCCCGAGCCAGCCTGAAAGGGCTCCCTTGACTTGAAAGGCTCCCCTTGCTCTGAAGGTGCCCCTTGATCCCTTGTCTGAGCCGCTGGTTCATTCCAGGCCTCGCCCCTGCTCCCTGGGGCTCAGGTAGAGAGGTGGGGGCAGGAGGAGGCGTCGCAGGCGAGGACCGGGTGCTCCCCATGCTTCCCGGGACACGTGGACACTTGCATTGCTGCAAACGCTCTGGGGGCGGGGTGGGGGCTGCGGGGTTTGCCTGGGGCAGGGCTGGGGCCGGACTCTTGGCCAAGTGTGAATGGTCCTTGCTCTTTCCTCTTGCAGGGGCCGCGCGGTCTGTTGGGGCCGAAGGGGCCCCCGGGCCCCCCTGGACCTCCGGTAAGGCCCATCACCTCTGCCTGTGTGCCCCGCTCGGACACTTGCCCAGGGCTGGTCGAGGTGTCCGCGGGGCTCTGAGGCCCCTCGACACGGGGAGCCCTGTGCAGGCGTGGGTTTGCAGGTGGGAGCACAAAGACCCAGCTCCTCCTCCTCATGCAACACATGCTGTTGTAAACAAGCCCCGGGATGCCTCATTTCTTTCTCTGAAGGCACTGTGAGCAGCTTCTGGAAAGTTCTGGAAGCAGGCAGCCCATGGTTCTGGCAGGGCTCTGTCCTGGTGGGTGGCTTCTCCAGGTCTGGCCCACCCAGTGCTGGGGCCGGGCAGCTCCATCAACCCCTGTGCAATCCAGAGCCTGCAGGATTCTTTAACTCACCCCTTGCCCATCCCCAGTGGGTTCGCCGTCGCTTGGCACGGCAAGGGCAGGACGCCGAGCGGAGTTGAGTGGAATTCTCCCTGTGAGTGCGGTTGATTCTTCAGCATTCTGTCTCCTTTTTTTTCCCTTTTCTTCCAATGCCATCCAGGGTGTGACGGGCATGGATGGCCAACCAGGTCCGAAAGGAAACGTGGTAAGTCTCAGGGGTCTGCCTCCTGCCGTTGCTGTCAAACCAGAAGGGAATCTGAGGTGGAGGGCACAGGCCCTGAGCCCCGGGGCTGCGTGGAGCCCGAGCGGGAGAGCCAGTGGCCATGGGCTGGCGGCCATGCTTGTTCCCACCAGAGCCAGACCGCACCCGTGCAGGGGCAGAGGGAGCTTCCCATGTCCCTGCCCTGTGCTCTGGTTTCGAGCACGTACTGTGAGCCAGGCCCGCTGGGAGACAGGGCTCATGGCTCTACCAGGAGACTTTAGTGTGACGTTTTGGGAACTTTCTGCCAAATAGAGCACTTTCTGGTGGCTTCCTCTCTCGGTCGCGCCTTCCCGGCGACTGTCTGGGTGCGCCGGCAGAGGCAGCGGGTGCCCCTCACATCCGGGTCAGCCTGGGGATCCTTGTAAGCGCCAAGCCTGCTTCGTCTCTGCCGCGGGGCCTCCTGCTTCTTCCCATCTGTGCGACCTCTCCCGATGCTGGTGGCGGCCCCTGCCTGCCCTCTGGAGCCCCCGTCACGCCTCGCTTGTGTTTCCTCCAGGGCCCCCAGGGAGAGCCCGGGCCCCCGGGACAGCAGGGTAATCCAGGTGCCCAGGTAAGTGAGCGGCGGCCGGCGGGGGTGCGGGTCTTCGGTGGGGTGTCCTGGCCCCATGCTGCCGGTCCCGGCCAAGGGCCCTACAGCGCATGTGGCCTAGAACCGGGTCATCTGGGCACCGATGGAGAGGGTGCCGGGGAGGAGCTCAGAGCCGGCCAGTCCCCTGACCCTCCCTTCCTCTCCTAGGGTCTTCCAGGTCCCCAGGGTGCAATAGGCCCTCCAGGAGAAAAGGTGAGCTGGCTGTGCTGGTACAGGGACGCCCCCGCCTCTGCAGGGTGTGTTCCTGCCCCTGGGAAGCTCACTCCGCCGCGGTCTGGGCCACAGACGTGCCGGTCCATCCCCAGTTCGTGCGCAAGTCTGTTCCTCCCCCAGAGCCAGGGAGGCTCCGATCCCTCCGCACCGAGGAAACGAGCTTGGGGGATGATGGGGGGTCTTTGCCTTTCATCGATCACAAATTCATTCGTTTGCTCACTCGTTCACCATGTAGCTGTGTGGAGGGGAGGGTTGCCAGGTTCCGGGAGGAGAATATAAACAGGACACTCAGTCGTGTTCGACTGTCGGTTGTATGTCGTGTTGTTTTGTCGTCGTCAGCTTTGTGCGTTCTTTTTGCGGAATCTGGCAAACCTCCCCCCCACCCCCAGCTGCATCCCGCGCACCCGCTGAGTCCTAGGTGCTGGGGGAGAGCAGGGCCGTTCGAGCACCTGCCGAGCTCGGGCTCGACCCCAGGTCTTCCCGCGGGCGGCGAGCACTTGGCTGGCAGGGACCACCCCCAGGGTGCGGTTGGTTCTCAGTAGCTCAGACCCCTGGGCACTGTCCCAGAAGCCTTCCTGCCTCTGCTTGGGGTGGTTTTGTTCCCAAAGCGAAACTGCAGGCCCAGGAAACTTTCAGGGGGGGTCATCTCCTTTGGGGGGTTCAGTTGCCAGAAGCTTCCGTGCCAGGGGGCATTCAGTGGGGGTCCAGTGCCTCTGAGCATCCCTTTCAACAAATGTTCTTGGACCAGAAATGTTGGAAAGTGCCCTTGGGAGCCACCTAGGGGAGAGGTGGCCGCAGGGCTCAGGGGGTCTCTGGTTTGTTCTAGGGTCCCCTGGGTAAACCAGGCCTGCCAGGAATGCCCGGTGCTGATGGACCCCCGGTGAGTACCCTGCCCGCCTCACTCCTTCACCACCACCTGCCCCATGTGCCCCCGGGGCGGGGAGCCCAGGCCAGCAGCTGCCTCTCCCTCCCCTCGCCCCTGGGGCGGCGAGGTGCCTCTCCCTGTCTCCCGTCTCCCCCGTCCACTGATGAGGACCCCATTGGTCGTGTGATCGGTCACCCAGTAGCCACGGGACTTCAGGTGCACTTTTCCACAATGGGTTCCAGTCGAGGCGTGGAACTCCGGGACAGGAGCGTGTGACTCATCGGGAGTGCTGGTTGATGACCAGGACCCAGCCTGCGCTGTTCAGCCTGCGGAGGGCTGGGCTGGGCTCCGGGCTGTTCCCCGTGACACTGGTGTTTGAAGCGAAGGATGGCGTGTGCCGAGTGTATTTTTAGCCATCACACACTGAGAAGGCGGGTACTAACCAGCGCGTTTGCAGTGTGTGAGCGCAGCTGTGGAGCCAAATCAGGTGCCGCCTAGAAATAGGGAGCCGGTGACAAGTCCAATCTGTGGCTGAGCTGTCAGAGGGAGGGGTGGGAGGTGACGCACGTTCGGGGGGTGTGGATTCGGTGGCTGTTTGAGGTACAAGCTCCCTTTGCACGGCTGACAGTGGCGTGGTGCAGGGCATCACGCACCAGCTGTCGCCCTGTCCCTGTCTGAGCCAGCGGCCCACGCCCGCCCGCCCCACGCAAGCTGCCCCAGGCCTCCCTCGGCCTCCTGCGTCCCGCATTGGGTGGTGTGGATGGAGTAGGTGGTTTACCCCTTTTAACTTACAGTCACGCTTCATTTCCGCTTCTGATTACAAAATAATGCACCGTGTTATGGAAAATTAGCAAAATGGATGAAAAGACAACAAAACGGAGGCCCCTCCAATCCCGTCCCCAGGGCTCACCCCACTTACGGCCGCTGGGTGAGTCCTCCACGCATTTTCCCATGTGCACGGTGTCCATTGTGGGCCGGCCCGCAGCCCAGCGGGGCCGACAGTGCCGGGGAGCGGGCGGGCTGCAGGCCGCCACCTCCCTGACCTGACTGCTTCTGCCCTGGAGAGCCCCTGTCCCCACAGGACAGCCCTATGCCCAAGACACCCTCAGGGGTCTGGTCTCCTTCCTGTCAGGCCTGGAAGACCCCCCCACCCCGTGCCCATGGAGCCGTGGGCTTCCTCCTAGGCTCTGCACTTTCCACTCCCCTCAGCTGACACTTAAACTTGAAATATGAGTGGGGCACCTGGGTGGCTCAGTCGGTTAAGCGTCCGACTTTGGCTCAGGTCATGATCTCACGGTTTGTGGGTTCGAGCCCCGCGTCGGGCTCTGTGCTGACAGCTCAGAGCCTGAAGGCTGCTTCAGATTCTGTGTCTCCCTCTCTCCCTCTGACCCTCCCCTGCTCACGCTGTCTCTATCTCTCTCTCAAAAAGTAAATAAAACATTGAATTAAAAAAAAAAAAACAAAGTTGAAATATGAGCGCACGGCGGCCCGTCTGAGTACGGCAGTGCCAGCCGCACACCCGAAGGAGGTTAACGCTGAAGACGTGAAGGAAACAGGTGCCTGTTTTCGTATGTGAGTTTGCAGGAACAGAGAGATCGAAGCACGCTCTCCAAACAGGACAGGGTTTCCTTTCTTTCTTCCTTCGACGTGCTTGGGTTCGGCCTCAGCTGCGGAAAGCAAGGCTGATTTAAAGTCCTTCGGAAGGAGGGAGCATTCCAGAGCAGATGCACTCGAGTGTGTTGTTAAATCATCCCGGAGAGCTCGCGACGGGGGACACGTCGGGGGAGGATGGTTCGGAGGAGTATTACTGAGCCAGTAAAAACCAACTTTGGGTGACATGAGAAAAGGCCCGCCACGTAATATTAAAGATATATCACGCGATGCCACTTTCGCGTGTGTGTGCGTGAGTTAGCCGGGGCCGCTGCAGCCGGTGACGTCACGAGGGACTTTGTTTCCTTTCCCACTTGCCTGATTGTCTACAAGGAATGTGTATTACTTTTTTTAATCAGAAAAATATCAAATAGAAATAACTTAAGCTTTGTTATTATTCCATTATACGAACAATGCCCGTAGAAAGCTTGTAGAAAATGCAAGCTTGGGGCGCCTGGGTGGCTTAGTCGGTGAAGCGTCCGACTTTCGCTCAGGTCATGATCTCGCGGTTCGTGGGTTCGAGCCCCGCGTCGGGCTCTGTGCTGACTGTCAGCTCAGAGCCTGGAGCCTGTTTCAGTCTGTGACTCCCTCTCTCTGACCCTCCCCTGCTTACGCTGTCTCTCTCTCTCTCTCCTAGAAATAAATAAAAAAAAAAAAAAAGAAAAGAAAACGCAAGCTCGTAGAATGGATTGGAAAACAGCTAGCTTTTCACTGCAGAAAACTCAGTCTCTTATTTTGGGGTATTTCCTTTCATTGTTGTTTGTACACACATTTTTTAAAAACTTTTTTTTAACATTTTTTTTTTTTTTATTTTGAGAGAGTATGTGAGCAGGGGAGGGGCAGAGAGAGGGAGAGACAGAGCATCCCAAGCAGGTTCTTCACTGTCAGCACAGAGCCCCATGCGGGGCTCGAACTCACAGACGGTGGGATCATGACCGGAGCGCGTGTCGGACGCTCGACCGACGTAACCAGCCAGGCTCCCCTGTTCCCACACGTTAGAGTGAGCTTTGTGTTCTCCTCCCAGTTACTCATTCTATAAATACAACTTACACTGGATCTAAAGAAATTTGGCCTCAATTGAAATAATGCTAATAACCCTGAAAACTGCCGACGTGAGCTGGCCGCGCGCTGGGTGCCGGGCGCAGTCCGGAGCGCTTTACCGACCTGGCCCTGGCAGTCTCTGCGGCGACTCCGTGGGGCAGGCACCTTGTCACCGCCACCCCGTGAGCGAGGACGTTACCGCGTGGAAGGGTGTCGCTCGCTCTCTGAGGGACCCACGTGGCTCTGTCCGCAGTGTGTGTGTGTCACCTGGAGCCCGGGGCCCAAGCATCCACACCCACACTCCCTGTCCGCACGGTTCCTTAACGGAAAAATGTCTGTGGTTGATGGAAGCTGTAGTAATGTGGCCCAGAGGGCGCATGTGGCACACAGGGGGCAGGGCCCACAGGTTGCTGCCACCCCAAAGCAGGACACCTTCTCCTTGGCGCTGTTGGGGTCCGGCCCCGCCACACGAGGCACTGGCCCCACGAGCCTTGTTTCTGAAAGGCGGTGTGGCCGGCGGTGTGGCCGCGTGGGCCAGAGCAGCAAGTGTGGCCCATCGGGGGCCTGATTTCCCTCGAAAGTGGGCACCGGCATCCCCGAGGGCCCCCCGCCTGCAGAAGGACTTCTGTAGTCCCCACGTGCCTTGCCGTCAACAGTATCCAATCCAACTGCATGACTAATAAAAACAAGAAGGTAAACCCCCAGATCATTTATTCCGAGAGGTGAGATGTCGGTCCCCATAATGCTGCTGCGTTCTAGAAGACTCAAGCTGAAAGAGCACCTGGGCCACCCTCTGATTTGACCCATGAGGAGGTGGAGGCCCAGAGAGGGCAAGTGCCTTCCCCAGGGTCCCACAGTGGGTCGGATGCAAGCAGGTCGAGAATCAGCGGCCTCAGCACACCACTCGGCCTCTTTACTGCACCCCTTGGGGTGCCCCCGGACAGAGGGCAGCGTGTCTCTTTCCACTTTTACTACTGCGTCTGCCTTGTGAGCTCAGAGGCCTACAGCTAGTGACCAGCCCGGGCTGAAAGTCAGAGAGCTCGCATTTCCGGGAACTGAATGGGTTGGGGCTCGGGAAGCTGGGGCAGTGACCCAGGGGCCACGACCATTTCTTCTGGGCGTTGGCTCCGAACCTGTATTGTGGCAGTAGGTCCACCTGGAAGGCTGAGGCACCTAATAGAGACCTGGGGACGTGCTGGGACCCCAGCCGAATGACAGGGCGTGGCCTCCCCGGCGTCTCTGGACGTGAGAGAGCCAGGTGTCCAGACTCCGGCCCCATGTCCCCCCTCCTTGTTTGGCACAGAATTCTTCATGCCGGGAGATGTTGAGCAAATGCCCTGTGGTCACCATCCCGGCTCACCTGCACTCGGGGGGTGGGCTGGGTGCGGTGAGTCAGGTGATGTGATGGCGCCCGGGTGCCACGGTTCCCACGTGACACATGGGGCGGCAGAGGGACAGGGCTGAAGGGCCGGCTCAGGGCCCATGGCTGCGGGTGACCCCCAGGCTCGGCTGCCTGATACCTTTGACTTCTTGCCTCTCTGGTTCTTGTTTCGTGGTTGGGAGTGTGGGGGGGAAGGTGATGGGAGGGGCCGGCTCTCCCGCTCACCTTTGAAGATGGGGGTGCCGAGCGGCCGCTGTCTAACGCCTTCTCTCTCCTGACAGGGGCACCCTGGCAAAGAAGGCCCTCCAGGCGAGAAAGGCGGCCAGGTGGGTTCAGAAGGGAGTGAGCGGGGGCAGCTGTGCCCTTCGTCTGGTGTCTGTGCCCAGGGGTCCCGGCCTGGGGCATCAGGGACCTCCACCCATCTGGTTCCCCCGTGACTCTTCCCCGCCCTTGCTTACACGCATGGCCACACACAAGCTGGGTGACTGCAGGTTCTCGGCCAAGGGCTTCTGCAGACCCATTGCCCTCGTTTGCTTGGGGCCAGGACGTGGGGCTTAGAGCCGGGATGGAGTTTCCAGGCAGCCTGGCCCCCAGGGGCTCGTCCGCTGCCCTGTTTGTGGCAAAAGTCCGCTTCTGCCTCCCTTCATCCTCCTGGCCTCCCCAGGCCCGCACCTGCGCAGAGCCGGGGCCGCGAGTGCTCAGCAAGGCACCAGGCTGTCAGGGCCATCGTTCCCCCAGACGGTCAGCCCGCGTCCCCTCTCCCAGCCGGAAGCTCTCCCACGCACCCAGTGCACCTCTGCTGGAAGCACACTTCTTTAAGGACGGCCCCCAGCATCACCCCCGCCCCCCATCTCACGGCCCCTCTCGCGCTCCTGGACCGCTGGGCGGCGGCCACACTTCAGTCTCAGCAGGAGACACGGCAGGCGTCCCTGTCCAGCGGGAGCCCCTTCCAAGGGCCTGATCCGGGATGTCCGCTCTGCACGGAGCAACGGGAATTTGCTGGCGGAAGGGACGCTTTCTGGTGGTTGGGGGAGGGCCCAGGAGTGGACTGGACGCGACCAGGCCCCAGACGGGGCTGATGGCCTTTTTCACCTTCGGTTTCAGGGTCCTCCCGGCCCCCAGGGCCCAATCGGCTACCCGGGTCCTCGAGGAGTCAAGGTGAGGTTCTGGCAGCTTCAGGTCTCCCTGGATCGGGCAGGGCTGGATTGGGGGCGCCGCAGCCCGGCCCCCCGGCTCGTGAGGGAAGGTGGGATCCTGGGGCAGAGGGCCGGGGCCCAGAGGGGCCAACCCGGAGCCAGGGGCCTCTCAGGTGCATCTGTGACAACACAGGCGTCAGGATGGGGACGCTGGTCCGTCTGTCGGGACGCTGCTTTAGTGACCACCCAGTCCCCCCCCCGCCCCCCGAGCCCCTCACTGACGCACGCCTCAGCCAAAGTGAAGTGCTCGTCCCTCTTTCCTGGGAAACGCAGGAACATTCCTTCAGGGCCATTAGCACGTCCAGAGGGAGAGGATCCCTCCCCTGGGGGAACACGCGGGAGGGGCTCGTGGGAGATGTCCCTTTACCCACAGCCGTGTCTGCGCTGCCGAGGGGCTCCCAGAGCCTTGTGCCCGGGGCACGGAGATCCAGAGCAATGCCCTTAACACGGGCGCGCCTGGTCCGGCACAGCTAACCGGGTTTGCCTGGAGTCGTGTGATTTAATGTCCAGTCGTGACGCTCTCTGGGCACGTGGGGCACATTTATACGGAAAGAGATGGGCCCCAAGGAGCCTGTGTGGCGGAGGCTGGTGGGGGGGAGGGGAGGGGAGGTCTTCTTCTTTCTCTGCAGTGTCTGAAAGCTCTAGGTGATTCTGGGGCCTCAAACAAGCTAATAGCTTACTTTCTTTCCAAAGGACTTTAACTTGACGTGGAGGGAAATGTATAAACGTGTTTACGGACACAGGTGCTTAGTCCGGGGAATTTGCACCCTTCAGCCCCTGTGCCCGGTCCACACCATTTACCATGCCTCATACTCTGAGCATTTTTGCACCTCGGACGTGTGCGCCTGGCCTGCGGGGTGGGGGTTGGAGAACCCAAGTCCTCAGTTTTCAGCACCTTGTCCCAAGTTACCCTAAACTCGATGCCTCAGTCAGGACTCAGACTCAGAACTTGCTTATTCTGAACCGCGCACCGCACACTGGGCCCTGAGGGGACTGAGTGCATTTCCCAGGGATCACGATGTCCCGAGGGCCCGACGCAGACCTACCTTCCAGGGGTCGGAGCCAGGGGTGGGGTCAGGTTTCGGCCTGAAGCAGGCTCTGACCCGCCCGCCATGGGAGCTTTGTCAGGATGACTGTTTAGCAGAAATGCTGATTATGTGAGCCCTGTGCATGTTTATTTTATAAATTCTTGTCACAAAAGTGTCTGCCAGCTCCGTGGCTAATTGCATAATGCTGAGGCTGTGAGCTGAAAGGTGTTTGCTTTAAAATGTTTATGGAGAAGGCTCTTATCTTGTCTATCTGATAAGAATTCATTCATGCCGGGAGCGATCCGGTTAGATTTGGAAGCAGAGAGTGGGAGGGAGTGTGGGGCTGAACGCTCTTTTCACTGGAGAAATACATTCTCATTCCCTGGGCTTTTGAAAATGGCAGTGGAGTCCACAGCCTACGGGATGGCAGGCCCCCGACTGAGGTGACGGCTCAGGGCAGAGAGGTGGCGAGCCATCGCCCTGAGGGGCGACCAGCCCCTGGGCAAGCAGGGCCTGGCTTTTCTCCACCGAGTCCTGCCTTCTTCCTGGGGAAGGGCCCCTCAGTGCGCTTTTATTTTCCCGGACCTTTGTGAGGGGCGTCGGGGCTGGACTGTCAGCTAAGGCGGATCCGCCACTGATGGAGCCTGCCGGAGCGGGTGGGGGGCTGGGGGAAGACCCTAACCATGAATTCACTTGAGCCCTTGGGCAAAGCCCTGTTCCTGGGCTCCTTTGCTTTCTGTCCCCCAGTCCTGGCCCCTTAGGGCCACAGTGGATGCCGCAGTCCTGAGGTCCTCAACCAGGGCCGATTTGTGCCTCCTGGGGACGTCTGGGCATGGTTTTGACGGTCATGATTTGGAGGGGGAGGGACTACAGTCATCTAACGGGTCGGAGCCAGGGATGCCGTGCACAGGGCAGCCCCCGCGACGAACTGACCCAGCCCCAAATGTCAGCTGTGCCGTGGCCCAGACACCTAGTCCATTTGTCTGTGGGCCGCGTTCCCCTGGCCTCTGACCCCGGTCAGGAAACGGTAGCACTCAGGCTCTGGGAGGGTGTAGGCACAGAAAGCCCGCCCCACCAGCACTGCAGGAGGGAGCAAGCTGGTGCCAGGGCCTCAGAACATCTGTCCTGCGGCGGCGCGTGGCCGCCTGGGACCATGGGGGGGTGAGGGGCGCATGCAGCCCAAGCCAGGCCCAGCTCACCGTCCGCCTCCAGCTTTTCTTGGGGCTTCTCCTCGGTTCCTGGAAAAAGGCTCAACAGTCTGTGCACAGCTTTTGCCACCAGAGGGCATCTGGCAGCCCGAGGGTCCCCGGAGGTGGCCCCGCCACCCTGCCTGCAGCCTCGGCTGGAACACGGGGGAGGCCTGGCCTCTCCCTGGGGTCCCGTGGGCAGCTGGCCGCCGTTGGCGTCTGCTCCCGGCTCGGAGGGCCGAGGCTGTGGACACCTCCCTCCCCTCTGCCTGGTCTGGGCGCGGTGTTAACGCGGGGGGCGGGGGGGAGGGTCAGAGGAAAGTGGGCAAGCCCCGCCCTTACAGTTCTCGTTCAGCACAGAGATCCGTCCTGAGCCATGTCATTGGCGGTGCCGTCGTTATTATTAATTGGTGATTAATAAGCTGACGGCCCATTATCGTGTATCGGTAACAGCCCTACAGAAGGACAGTAGCCCGACAGCATGTAGCTGTTGTGTTTTGAGCACCTGCTGTGTGCCGAGTGCCCAAGGCCTTGTCTGCCATCCCCTCCGACCACAGGAACAGGGTAATGGTCGTCGCCACCCCACTTTCCCAGTGCGGAAACTGAGGCACTAAGCACCTGGGACAATGTCAGAGGCCGCGAGCTGGGGCCCATCTGCCTGATTCCAGAGCCCGTGCTGAGGCCTCACGTCCCACCTGCTCCCCAGACCTCAGAGAGGTGGATGTTTCCGGAAGAGGGCAGATACCAGCGGGCCGTCTGGGAGTCACTGGCGGGGTGGGGGTGGGGAGGACTTCCCCTCGAGAGCTCAGGAGAGGCTCCAATGCGTCCGACTCACTCTCTTCCCTTCATGTCTGCACAGGGGGCCGATGGCATCCGCGGTCTGAAGGGCACCAAGGGCGAGAAGGTGAGTGCGCCCCCTTCCTGCCGCAAGCGGCCCAGAGCTCCTTCCGGTGCAGCCCTCACAGCTGCTGCGGCTGCCGTGGCCTCTGTGGGCGCACCTCCTGGCGGGACTGAGGGTCTGGGGCTCTGCGCTCCACCCCCCCACCCAAGGCCAAGGCTGAGGCTCGCCGCTTACCTGCAGAGGCCGGCGGGCGCCCCACGCCCCACGCCCCACGCCCGGGCGGATGCCTCGCAAGGCAGCTGGGAGACGGGTCCGTGGGGGTGTGAGATGCCCGTCCCGGGCACTCCTCAGTCCACGCGCACTGCCTCAGTTTCCCCTGGAGAGCCGGCAGAGGAAAGCGGACCCCTGAGCCCTCGTTCTGGGTCACCTGCAAGTGTGAGACTGAGGGCCCTTGGGGTAAGGGCCAAGCACGTCCCGCGGGGCAGACGATGTCCCCAGCGGTGTGCCCGGAGGTGCCTCCCGCCGCCCCGAGGCCCCTCGTCCTGCTGCAGGGGTGCCACGTTTGTCTTGTCACTTCTGTCCTTTAGCCAGAGACAGGGCTGCGAGAGCAACGGGGACGGTCCCTTCCCTGGAGGCCCCCCGGGGGGGGGGCCGCCCGCGGGGTGGGGGTGAGGAGTGCCTCCCGGGACCTCAGTGTCCGGGGCCGCCGTGGGTGAGCCCCCGGCCGGTCACAGAACAGCAGACGCGCACTGCGGGCTGGGGAGGAACGAGTTTGCGTCGAGTCCCAGAAAGCTGCCTCCGTCCGTGTACCTGCCGGCCTGGGTGCTCAGGGCCAGGCCCCCGACGGGCAAACGAGGTCAGATCAGGGCC
The DNA here is from genome assembly GCA_017311185.1 of Proteles cristata cristata. Classification (NCBI taxonomy): domain Eukaryota; kingdom Metazoa; phylum Chordata; class Mammalia; order Carnivora; family Hyaenidae; genus Proteles; species Proteles cristata. The sequence continues at coordinate 128,803 of JAESUZ010000997.1, forward strand.
TGGACGCTGAGAGGGAGGGTGAGCCAGGCGGCCCCTTGCAAGTATCCGAGGGTCTTGTCCGCATGGGGACCCGAGTGCACAGTGGCCCTGACCCCTGTGTGTCCCCAAATGTGCAAATAGCATATTATTGTATTCCCTGGGCCAGAAGATGCAGGGCCCATGTCACTGAGGGCTGGCCCCGGGCCCTTCCCTCCCACAGCTCCTGGGGGGCCGGCCCGGGTGTCCGACTTCTCTGGGGCGTCCTCCCCCTGGACCCCGCTCTGCTGCTTGCCTGTCGGCAGCTACTGGGCCCCAGCGGTGTGGGGTGTGGGGCTGTGCGCAGCTGTGCGGGGTGCAGGGGTGTGGGGCCACGAGCTCGGCCCCACAACTGCAGAGGGTTATGGGGACATCGTTCACGAGGGATGGGATGCACACCTGCCCCCCGCCTGGCAGGATGACACAGCGGCTCTGGGCTTGGGGCCGTGTGCTGAGTCCTGGCGGGGGGGCAGCCATCCTGGAGGAGGGACTCTTTCATGCAGACCCGGCCACTGTCTATTGTCCTTTGTCAGGGTGAAGACGGCTTTCCTGGGTTTAAAGGAGACATGGGCATCAAGGGTGACCGGGTGAGTGTTTGGGGAAGCTGGTGGGTGTGGGGGCTGGGCTGGCATGTTTGGGGCCACAGGACAGCGTCTCCTAATGGAGGGACGGCTCCGTGGGGGCTCCCGGCCACAGGCAGAGACAACTGGGAGCCCAGGGGCCCGGCTCGGTGCATGTCCCCCCCGCCCACTGTCCCTCAGCTTCCGGCTTGAGCCACGGCGGCTCTTGCCTGGCGTTAACGCCTGGTTACTAGGGTCACCTGGGGTCACCTGGCCCCTCTGCGCCGTGCCCCTAACCCCCTTGCACAGGGGGTCCGTGGGGACTTGTCTTTCTGCGGCCGACACTCTGGTTGGCAGAACACTTCATTTGGTTCAGAAGAGACAGAGGGGAAGGGGCTGCGGAGATGCCGTGTGACCGGCGGGGGGGAGGGGGCTGGGTCCCCGCCCACCGGGACGGCCCCTCGGCCCCCCACGCGCTCCCGTGCCTTTAGGACCCTGTGCACCTGCTGGTGGTGTCACCTCATGCTGGGCTGTCAGAAGCTGCAACGCACCGGTTGTTTTTAATGAATAATTTACCCCCGCGTTGGAGGAAGCTGCTCAGTCCGGAGGGGGACGGGTGGGCTCGCGTGGCAGGCGCCCACGGAAGGCCACCAGCTGCATTTTCCACTGAGCAGGGAGAGGGCGAGACAGGTGACGCGGGAGGGTGGCTCCGGGCCGTCGGCCTCCTGCTGCTGCTGCGGTGCAGGCCGGCTGAGAGTGAGCGCGGGCCCCGGGCGGGGGGCGGGAGGGCCTGAGCCGGCGGGGGAGGCGCACAGCCCTGGCAGCAGCTGGCCCCGCACCTGCAGCACTGCTGCGGGCTGACAGAGCGCTGCCGTGCGGCCGCCGTGATCGTTCCCTGACAAAACGGGCATGCAGGTGCCTTTTCAGAACGTGCCGGCGCCGGAGGGGCCTGGCGCCGTGTCACAAACTCTAAAGGCAGAAGCGATCTTGGCCTCCATCAAAGGCGGAGGAATGAAAGAGATTCATTTCACAGTCGTGTCCCAGTTCTGTCCTGCTAACGACAGCCGTTCTAGAACTTCCTCCGTGGTGACGGGACTCTGCCCACATCTGAGGGGTCTCTCTCTCTCTCTCTCTCTCCCTCCCTCTGGCTGGTGAATGGCCTTTTTATTCTGCCTCTGACAATGCCGTGCACACACTTGGGGTCCGTGTTACGAGGGTACACTTCTGAAAGAGATGGCACAGAGGATGTCCGGCAGTCACGCGCCAGGCTCTGCAGGGAAGCCTGCCCTTGGAATTGGGGGGAGCGGGAGACCGACAGCAGGGACGCTTGCTCAGACAGGGAGTGGAGAAATTTCTGCCCAGCGCTTGGCCTTTTCTAGGTGCTCAGTTAACGAGTGAAGGGTTCTTTTCTTGGAAAAACACTTGTAGGGATGGAGAGTTCTGGGTCTGCAGACATGACCTTATGAATAAGGAAAGTTAATGGGTCCTTCGTTATCCAGGGGATGCACATTTTTGTTGGGGGTATGGCCATCTTGCAGCTGCTGCTGGGAGCCAGTGGTCGGCGTGAGACCCCACAGTGGGCAGAGGGCCAGGGTGGGGGCTCAGACGCTGGGCCAGGCACTGCTGTGGGCCCCGGGGAGCCCCGGGTCTTGTCGGGGCCCAGGCTGCACCGCGGGGAAGTGGGTTGGGGCAGCATCGAGGACCCTTGCATCTCTGAGACACGTCACGTGGTCTCCCATGGGTCTGCCACGCCCAGACCCTGTGCATCAGGGCCATGGTCCACCCCTGTGCCTCCTGCGGTCCATTCCTGCCTCAAGGACAAGGGCAGCGTCCTGCGCACGGGTTATCCTGATCTGTTGGGCAAGCAGCAGTTCCGAGCTCCGGTGCCGGCCATGGTCATCTCAGCCGGGAGGGACTCACTGGAGAGGCGGGAGTGTCCGGCCTGGACAAAGCTTCCCACCTCTGCGCAGGGGGGGCGGGGCGGTGAGGCCACTCAGCAGAGCCCCACAGCTTGCTGTACGGCGCTCTGGGGTCTCAGACGGCAGCACGTGCCGCCTGCCCGAGGCCACCGGGTGCGCCCAGCAGGTGGAGCGGCTCCTACCGCGAGATCTCACCTGGGACGCAGACTCTTGGGGCCAGAACGGCCGTGGGAGGCGTGTGGTGGGAGGTGGGGACAGGGTCCTTCCTAACCTTCTCTTTTTTGACTTGCAGGGGGAGATCGGCCCCCCTGGTCCCAGAGGAGAAGACGGCCCCGAAGGCCCAAAGGGGCGTGGAGGTCCGAACGGCGACCCCGGTCCTCTGGGACCCCCTGGGGAGAAGGTAAGTGACAGGAAGGATGCCTGCTGCTTCCCGGGGTCACAGACCCCTCTGACGGCCTTGGGTGCCCAGGCTGGCGACTCGGCCAGGCTGAAGCCCCCAGACGGGGTCAGGCGTGATCTGACTCGGGCCCTGTCCCACTTGCCCACCTTCCTGGTGAATTAGTCTGTTGACAGGTCGGTCCTTCCCTTGTCCTGAGCCGGGTCTCTGAGCACTTGGCCAGCGCCCTGGGAGAGCCTCTTCCTCCGGGTGCCCAGAGCTTGGGGTCTGAGCCCTGTGCCTGCAGCACCTCCTTTCACCCAGGGACTCGCGATGCGCACCTGTCCTTGGACCTGTCCCCCCGCCCCTGCCGCGGCCCTGGCCCAGGAATGGGCGCTCGGAGGGCCCCAGACGCCCGCCCTGTCTTGCCCCAAGGACTCTTTACAAAGGTGTTCAGCAGAACCTCCTGGATAAAGAGTTCTTTATTGGAGATTTGCCTCAATCAGGGCATTGTCTCTTCCTGCTTCCTGTCCGGGCAGAGGAATTTTCTGGGGATACAGCACCCCAGGGGGCAGGCAGCAGCCCCTCGCCGTCCTCGCTTGGCCTGGAAAAAAGCGGAAGGTGGATTTAGGTGCTGGCCAGATGACACAGCCCCTGCTTTTTCCCCAGGGAAAACTCGGAGTTCCGGGATTACCAGGTTACCCGGGAAGACAAGGACCCAAGGTAATTTATGAGGGTATCGGGTGTTGGGACACCAACGTCCCTGGGGGGGCCGCCGTGGCGAAACCCAGTGTCACCCTGCCCGTCTCCCCCAGGCTGTGCGCTGTCCACGGCCTGGGCGTGAGGCTGGTTGAGTTGGACCGAGGTGCGGGGGCGGTCAGCTGGTCCTTTTAGGGAACAGGGCAAAGCCAGCCTGAGCGAGGGCCGTGCACCGGGTCCCCAGTCCCCGGGCCCGCTGCCTGCTCTGCGCCTTGGACGCAGAAGCCTCCCTCGCCTTGCTTCATCCTGGACACTTGGGGGTTATTTGCTCGTAACAGCATAAAAGGGAGACGAAACCTTCCGTACAAGAAACCATGTTCGGCTTTAAGTGAAACATCTCCAGGCTTTGGAAATCATTTAAAACATTATTTTTTTTCCAAATCTCACCTTTTATTATTCATGGTCCTTCCTTAGAAAATAACCAGCTGCTGCACCGAAGGCATAATTAGCAGTGGAAGCGCTTTGCTTCTGTCACTCTGCCTCCCCGGCTTCGGCGCCTTTCCAGACTCCCAGGCTCAGGCTCGTTCCCGGGAGGGGCCCCGCAGGCCGGCTGTCCCACTGGATATTTTTTTTCTGGCTAAGGAATCAGCTGGCCTTCCCGCGGGACGCTAATATCCATTTGGGGCATGTAGACCACACCGCAGGGAGGCAGTTTGCGATCAAACTGCAATTTGTTCAGTGTCCGACGGTGGTACACTGAACAGGACTAGGCACCCTCCCCCCCACCCCCATCTTGGAGCAAGAGGGACTGATGAAGTGTATATGTCCCCTGGGGGGAGGAGCAGAGAGAAGTCTTGGGGGTGCGGACCAAGTTCAGGCTGTGCCCTTGGAAGGAAGCCACCTGGCAGTTTTGGTTTGTTTTTTAAAATATTTTAAGTTCATTTATTTTGAGAAAAACAGTGACAGTGCAGGTGGGGGTAGGACGGGGAGGGGATGAGGAAGAGAATCCCAAGCCGGCCCCACGTTCCCAGTGCAGAGCCTGGCGCAGGGCTCGAACCCATGAAACTGAGATCGTGACCTGAGCCGAAACCAAGGCAGACGCTTAAGGGACTGAGCCCCCCAGGCGCCCCCACCTTGCAGTTTGAAAGCCCTCAGGAGTGCCTGGACACGGCCGCCATGACCAGCACCCGCGCTGAGCCATGTGGGACCTGCGCCCAGGTGTCCAAGGCAGTCTCATGCCTAGATGGGCAGGCGGGCATAGGGGTGCAAGGTTTGGACGTGTGTGAACTTTTCATGGTCTGAGCACACATTCAGGTCAGGATTTTTAGCCACAAGAGAGCAGAGGCCCGCTGAAGACAGCAACCACCTCTCAAGAGCACGGGAAATGTCTGAGCATCTCAGGGAAGTTCACAGAGTAGATGTCTGGGTATTACCCACATCAGAGTCACCGAGTGATCTTTTGTCTACACGCACCTTGTAGGTTTCTAGAATTAAATAGCTGTTAGTTGTTACAGTCAGCGCATAGATTTGCATTAATTTCTCACATTACAAGCCGCCAGGCTTTATTTAGAGGTGTTCTGGGAAGATAACAAAACATGACAACAAAACACGGTAAACAAAATATCATAAACGTCAGATGCACACACCCCTTTCCAGTTCATCTCAGGAGTCTGTGTGCCCTGCTCTTCCCAGATACCAATGTTCCGAAGACATGAATGTGCAGAGAGGGAGAAAGGAGAAGCATGGTTAAGACTCAGCTTTGGTGTTTAGATTTAGAGGCTATGAGTTGCTTAGGAAATATTTATTGAGTGAGTGGGTGATAAATGGATGGTGAATGATGGGTGGGTGGGTGGGTGGATGACGTTTGTATAGGTGGATAGTTAGAGGAATGGATGGGTGAGTAGATGGATGATGGGTGGATGGATGGATGATGTTTGTATGGGTGGACAGATTAGTGGATAGTTGGATGGATGGATGGCTGGGGGGTGGTGGGTGTATGTTTGGACAGAATGGATGGATGGTTGGCTAAGTGGATGGATGGGTGAGTAGATAGATGGATGGATGGATGATGGGTGGATGGATGGTGGGATGGATGGATGGGTGGGTGAATGAGTGGATGGGTGAATGAATAGATGGATGGGTAGATAGTTGCATGGTTATATGGGTGAATGGATGGAAGGGTAAGTGGGTAAATGGATGGATGGATGGATGGATGGATGGATGGATGGATGGATGGATGGGTAAATGAGTCGATGGATGGGTGGATGGGTGGAGGGATGAGTGGATGGATGGGTGGGTGAATGGGTGAATGACTAGGTGGGTGGGTGGGTGGTTGCATGGGTGGATGGGTGACTGGATGGAAGGGTAGGTGGATGGATGGGTGGGGTGGGGGTGGGTCGGTGGAGTTTGTGTCTGAGGCTGTGAACTGTGACCGGCCGCTGGCACGCACAGCATAGCTGGTTGTCTGGCCCCACACTCATGCTTCCTTATGAACCCCCTCTCTTTCAGGGCTCCATTGGATTTCCTGGCTTTCCTGGTGCCAACGGAGAGAAGGGGGGCAGGGTAAGGACAGCGTGGCCTCCAGTCACGTGGCTTGTTCTGCTGTTGTTTGTCATTTAACGGGTATATTTTCTAGCACGTCCTGTTTATTCTCACCCACTTTGCTGCCAAAACCACTTTCCGCCCGGCCAGAGACTCTCCCCTACACGGGGCGGGTGGTGGTGCGGGAGGCGGGGAACAGCAGGAGAGGAGGGTGCGCTTTCTGGTGAGCGGCCACGACCCTGACCCCCTGACCGCTCCTCGGGCCGGTAGCGAAACCCGAGTCTTCTCTCTTCAACCCGAGGGACTTTTCCTCCAGGCGAATTTTTAAAGGAAGGGAAGGAAAAAAAGGAGTTTTTTCCCATTTTGTATGTTACCTACTCTGCGAGTCCAAATTCAGGCAGCTCCTCCCCCTTGGTATTTGTGAGCTGGAGCTGCTGTTGTCACAGCGCACCTGCCGGGTGGTCACTCTGTTGTCACCTTGAGCTTTGGGGCTGGGCTGGAGAAGCCATGCCCCCCAAGCCATCCTGACTCCCCGCTGGTCCAAGCCGCCTGGCAGGGAAATCGCAGGACACTGTCTGAGCACTGCCTCTCGGGACATGGGATGGAGGTGGCCATCCCGGTCCTTCAGTTCTGAGCTGGTTGTCCACAGGCACGTGGGACAGAGGGGCCTGTGGTTTGTGGGGTGTGTGCAGAGCATGCCTTGGGGCAGGGGGACCCCACACTTTGGAAGAGGGGCCGCAGCTGCTGTGACAGGCCCAGCCCGTTCTGCGCCCCACGCCGGAGCTCCTGGTGCGGGAGGGCTGCACCTCCCCGGAGAAGCACCTGCTCCGATCTGTCCTTGCCGTGTTTGAGCAGAGGCGGTGAGCTCTCTTGAAAACAGAGAGACCCCTCAAGTGAGCCAAACCCGGGCAAGCCAGCGTGCGTGGGGCCGATCCCCAACATGGAACACAAGGAGCCGCCCTCGGTGCGAGTGGACAGCGTGACAGGGGCCACTGCCCTCGTCTGGTCTGGAGCTGGATGTCCGCGTGCACCTCCCTGCGCACCCGCCCGGGTGTCCTGTCTGAGTCTGCACCTACCGCTCTCTTCGGTGGCCACCTTGGTGGAGGCGGGCCCTGAGGACAGCGAGGTCAACTTTCACAGAAGGAAATGGCCTGGGCAAGGGCCGAACGGGACTGGCAAGCCTGCCCACGTGTCACGGGAGAAATAGTCCCTGTGCCCTCCCGGGTGCCGGGGACACAGAGGCAAGTGGGGGACGTGGGGCCTGGCGGAAAGTGGCCAGTCCTGTCCCTGGGAAGCGTCCGAGGTGGCCCTGAGCACGAGCGAACCCGCAGGTGGCCACGGTTTCACCTGCGCCTCCTGCCAGGAGACCCGGACCACTCATGGCTCAGCTCGCGGGCTCCCCACGCCCCGGTCCCCGCAGGCGACTGAGACCTCACCGCGCACTGGTGGTTTTCAACTCTCCCTTGATGGTGGCAGTCCAGCTGGCATAACCCTGACCAAGTTAGGGGGTCGTTCTTGCCGTCCTGTCCCTGTGTCCCTCCCTCCCTCCCTCCCTCCCTCCATCCCTCCCTTCCCTTCTCCATCCCTCCCTCCCTCCATCCCTCCCTCCCTCCATCCCTCCCTCCCTCCCTCCCTCCATCCCTCCCTTCCCTTCTCCATCCCTCCCTCCCTCCATCCCTCCCTTCCCCCTTCCCTTCTCCATCTCCCTCCCTCCATCCCTCCCTTCCTTCTCCCTCCCTCCCTCCATCCATCCCTCCCTCCATCCCTCCCTTCCTTCTCCATCCCTCCCTCCCTCCATCCCATCCTTCCCTCCATCCCTCCCTTCCTTCTCCATCCCTCCCTCCCTCCCTCCCTCCCTCCATCCCTCCCTTCCCTTCTCCATCCTCCCTCCTCCATCCCTCCCTCCCTCCATCCCTCCTTCCTTCTCCCTCCCTCCCTCCCTCCCTCCCTCCCTCCCTCCATCCTCCCTTCCCTTCTCCATCCCTCCCCTCCCTCCATCCCATCCTTCCCTCCATCCCTTCCTTCCTTCTCCATCCCTCCCTCCCTCCCTCCTCCATCCCTCCCTTCCCTTCTCCATCCCTCCCCTCCCTCCATCCCATCCTTCCCTCCATCCCTCCCTTCTCTTCTCCATCCTTCCCTCCCTCCCTCCCTCCTTCCCTCCCCTTCAATCCTCCCTCCCTCCCTCCATCCCTCCCTCCCTCCATCCCATCCTCTGTCTTTCCTGTCCTCTGTCTGTCCTCCAGCCCTCCCTCCCTCTCCCTCCCTCCCTTCATCCAAATGGCATTAATTGGGCACCTCCGCTGCCCCCAGGCCTAGGTGCTCTTGGAGCCCTGGCGACAGAGCCGCAGAAGCCCAGATCCCTGCGTCCTGGAAGTTGCCTTCCAGGGGTGGGGACAGTGAGCAAGTCTGTAAGTAAAGCAGATGGCGTGGCGGATGGCGGTGTTTGCTCAGGGACAAACCAGATGTGCGGGGAGGGTAACGGCAGAGGTAGGGACGGCTCAGGCCCAGCCTGGAGGCAGGGGGCGGGGGGCAGGCTCGCAGATGCCCGGGAGGAACCCGCCGAGGCCTGAGCAGGCGGCAGAGTGGGGAGAAGGGGCAAGGGGGCGGTGACCAGGTTGCCGGGGCTCAGAGCCACCCCTACATGCTGCCATCTTGCCACCTGACCGAAGGCACAGGCCACATTCGAAATGTCCTCCCTGAGAGTCCCAACGGGACATTATGGAGAAGACGGACCAGGGCTGGAGTCCCGTGCTGCCTGCCCCCGCCGTCCTGAGCCACCTGCTGGCGGGGAGACGGGGGCGGGGGGTGCTCCGTGGGGCTGGCGGCTGAGGGGGCCCGGGAGCCTGAGTCCAGAGATGCCGCCTGCCCTTGGCTTGGCTTTTCGGCTGGAGCAGGGCCGTTTGTGGGACTGTGTGCGCGTCCCCCGTGAGGACAGGAGGACCGGCTCTCACAGGCGAGCCACCAAGGGACCGTGGACAGGGCGCTCTCTGTTCAGCGGCGTCCGTCCCTCTCTGGCACGCGTCACTTTACGGGGAAACTGATGAGCACCAGGCCACCCAGGATGGGGTCTGAGACTCTGTCCTGCCCTGTCTGTGGCGCCGGCCCGGCTTGAGGGCACGGGGTGCAGGGGAGAAGACGCGCAGCTGCACACACACGCACGCACACACGCACACCCCCAAGTAGCCAGGGCCGGCCCAGCGTCCACGCTGGTAAAAGCCGGTGGCGCAAAGAAAGCAGATGTTTTATTAATGTTCATATGCAAATATCTATTTGGCGCCAAAGGATAGCATCAGATAATTAAAGGAGGGAAACCAGAGTGCGTTGTTAGAAGCAAACATCATCACCTCATCATCGTAAACCGGTTATTAAACTCATTTCAAGACGCACAAAGCGGTTCTGATTCTGGCAGCGAACAAATGAAGGATGGGGAGAGACGGCGCATCAGGTGGCCTTTTGCAACTCAGCTCTGTCTTGGGCTTTATCGCTTGAAACCGGAATAAAGTTGTGGGAGATGAATCGAGAGGCGGCGGGGACGCCGGGGCGGCGGTCCGCCCGTTGCTTCTGCGCGCTGCAGGCGAACGGCGCTTCCTAGCGATCCAAGCTCTGCTTCCGAGAAAAACAAGTGTGGTGCATCTGTTTTCTGTGGTCTGGAGAAGGCAAACCACCACCACCGAGAAAAAGGAGCCTAAATTCTATTAGAGAAGCGAACGACGCCGGGTACATGATTTATATATTGAGCTGCAAGTTTGCTTGTCTGTGGAGGCTGTTGAAAATTTAATGGCTAATATTCTTAACTGTAGCAAAAATAAATTATGTATGAAAGGGGTTGCAATAATGATCCCCTTCGCCCCCGCCGCCAAGAGAGATGGAGGGAGGGAGAGGGCGGGCGGGAGGGGAGGAGGGGGTGTTGATGCCTCTGGAAAGGAAACCAGAGAGCGGCGGTAAACATCCGTCAGACTGCGGAGGGGAATATTGGATTTCTACGGGCCTGTGTGGAAATACAAAGCTCTGCGTATTGAATGTGCAGCGAAGTTGCCTCGGCCTGAAAAATCTGTAGAAGCACAGATATGGAGGGCAGGCCTTCCTCCCTTCTGTTTCTGAGCTCTCTCGCCGGGGCCACCACCCCGGGGCCACCACCCAGGCGTGGCAGATGTCTCTAGCCAGTGACTGACCAGCAACTTCTCTGATTCTAGGGCACACCTGGGAAGCCTGGACCCCGGGGGCAACGAGGCCCGACGGTAACGCCCCCTGGGCTTCCAGAGGCCGGAGCACACTGCAGGGGGCGTGCTCCCCGGGAGGGGAGGGAGGTCCCTAGAGCTGGGGGGGTGTGAGCTCACCCTGCCTCTCTCCTGCCCTGCAGGGTCCGAGGGGTGAACGAGGCCCCCGGGGCATCACTGGGAAGCCTGGCCCCAAGGTAGGTGCTCAGTGCCCTCTGAGGCTCAGCCCACTGTCCGCATACACCATGGGGGACCCAGGGCCTCTGCGTTGGGAAAAACAAAGAAAGTTTGCTGGAGGGTATTTAAGAAGGAGCTGGGCCAGCGGCCCTTGGGCAGGTCAGGTTGAGTGGAAGCAGGCGCCCAGGCCCGACACAGCTGCGGCAGGAAGGGCCGCCCCACACTGGGAGCTCCGTGGCTGTAGTGGGGTGGCCCCCTGGACTTTGCACAGATGCCAAACCATCTGGGTACCCCCTATCCGGTTCTGGAGGGAAGGGGCTGTTTCTTCTTCCCGCCTCGGAGGGAGAGCCTGAGCCGGTCTCACGCCCCCTCCTCCTGCCTGGGGGCACCGATGCCCCCGCCCCGGACTCCCCGCGTGAAAACGCGTGCCAGCCAAGCAGGCCCGCCCCGTCCGGCCGGGACGCCATTCCAGAGTGTGCCCCCACCGAGGGACGTGGGCCTTCTCGGCTGGGGTGCAGAGCTGGCCCCCAGGCTAATGGGACACGCCCACCAGAGGCTACAGGACATTCTCCCGCGCTGAGCACCCCGTACGGGGGCTTGTGGGGGCCCCGGGGCAGATGCCTGGGTCTCCTTGTCACGTGACTTTCCAACATGTTTCCCGGAGGGAGCACGGCCCTTGCCCCTGCGGGGGGCTCTTCTCCAGGAACCGTCACAGCCCTGTGGATAGCAGCTTGGGGTCTGATGTGTGTGCCCAGGGGACAGGACAGGGGCCTTGGGAGCATGGATTGGTGGCTGGAGCACCCTTGCTCTTCACTGGGAGTCCGGGGGACCCGCATGGGTGCCCGTGTGCCTCGTGTGACTCACGTCCCTGCGACATCACGGGCCAGAGTGCCCTGTGACCCGCAGTAGTAACACAGACGGTGATGGTAAAACTGTCCTTGACCTCGTCCCTCCCTTCCCAGGGCAACTCTGGAGGCGATGGCCCGGCTGGCCCCCCGGGTGAACGGGTGAGCACCGGAACAGCGCACACGCCCCGCCCCGCCTCCTCCGGGGGGGGGCTCGGGAGAGGGGGCACCTCTCTGGTCCTGCTGAAGATGAGCGGGAGCTTTCAGGGGGCGTGAAGTCTCCTGCCTGTGGAAGTCGACAGCCCCCTCCCCTGGGCCCTCGGCCCCAAGCTGGGTTCCCCCCTGCCCCCCACCCCGCTCCCCGGACTGACCTCCTGAATCACGTTGCAGAGGGAGGGGCTGGAATGAATGGAGGAAGGGTGGGGGGAGCACAAAGATATTTTGCTTTAAGAACCAACAACTTGAGAGGAGGGTGGTGGGTCCCCCGGGCCCCGTGCACGGGGACATGACACCTGTGCTCAGCGGGCCATTCTCTGTCCCCAGGGCCCCAATGGACCCCAAGGACCCACTGGTTTCCCTGGACCCAAGGGCCCCCCGGTAAGTAATGTGTCTCCCTTGCTGGGCCGGAGGCAGGGGTGTTGGCGGGGAAACCGGAGGGACCCGCTGTTCGGAAGTGCGGGCCTGTCCCTCATTCGGAGGAGGAACACGATCTTCTGGTTGGGTCCAGGATGAGTGACCCGGGCCACCGTTCCCAGTTACCACCCACCTGGTCACTTAGAGCAGCAGAAACGTGCTTTCTCACAGTCTGGAGGCCGACAGGCCCAGATGGAGGGGTGAACAGGGCTGTTCCTCCCCGGGGCTCTGGGAGCACCCCCCGCCCCCGTTCCTGCCCCCACCCACACCTGCTCCCGCCCCCACCCCACCCCCGCCCACTCCCAGCTTCCTGTGGTTGCTGGTCAGCTGGGGCCTGTACGCCCGTCACTCGTCACTCGGTCTCTGCCTCCATCCTCATGTGGCTGCTGCCTCTGGGGGTGGGGGTGGGGGCTCGGGGTCTTCAGACTCTGTCCTGTTACGAGGACACCAGTCACTGGCTTCGCCCCCCCAACCCCCAGTGCGGTGTGACCTTGTCTTGACTTGATGACCTCTCCAAAGCCCCCATTTCTAAATGGGGTCGCCTGCCCTGGTGCGGGGGTGGCTAGGACTTCCACCTGTATTTTGGGGTCACAGTGCTCCCTAGAAGGGAAGGTGTCTAACGGTAGGCACTGCTGCCAGACGGACGCGCTGGAGGTCAGCGGTCAGGACGAGGCGGGCCCGGGTCCCCATGCCGTCCCTCTCTCGGCCTCAGTGTCTCCCCTGGGGGGTGAGGTGTGGCGCTCAGGAAGGCAGTGTGGGCTCGGGAGGTGACGCACAGGTGCTGGCTCCCCACACAGCACTTTGTCACTGTGACCCTTGCAGGGACTTTCTCTGACACGAAGTGGTGTTTCTTGTCCCCTGGTTTGTCATGAAACCTTGAGGGTACATGGGTCTCAGAACTGAATGGGACTCCCCTTTGCCTCTTTCTCCAGGGCCCCCCAGGCAAGGACGGGCTCCCAGGACACCCTGGACAGAGAGGAGAGACCGTGAGTAGTACTGGCAGTGTGGGGGACACGGGGACGCAGGCCAGCCTGGCCTCTCCCACAGCCCCCCGGGCTTGGGAGAGGGCAGCCAGCCTCGGGAGGGCCCCCGAGCTCCGGGCGGTCTCCCGCTGCCTCGGGGCCAGCCCGTCTGCGGACGCCCGCGTGGGCCAGCAGCGTCTGGGTGGCTCTGGTCAGAAGGCGGGTCCCGGTCCCCACCGTGTCCTGGCAGCTTGCAGCTTTGGCCCAAGGTCACGTTTAAAACCGTCGTGGCATCAGAAGGCCAGCACACGCTGAGCCGTGAGCCACTAGCCCCCTCTTGCTCAGTCATAGCCTCAGTCATGAGCCTGCCCAGGGCAGCCCGGGTCATTATCTCTGGAGGCTGAGCACTCAGCGTGTTCAGCAGGAAGAAAGAGCATTTTTCGGAAATAACATCACTCTGTGGCCCTGTGGGCCGGCACGCCGCGCCCAGGCGTGTTCTTGGGACAGCGTGGGCACATATGTGGCCTTGAGGCCCAGGCTCGGACGGGTGGGGACCTCCTGGTCACCAGAGAGACGGTGCAGGTAGCCGGGAGGGCCCCTTCGTCTCCACGGCTGGCTTTCTCTGCGGTCACAGGCCTCTGACGGGGTGTCACGCGAGGCTTTGAACGCCGCAGCTAACCCCCCTCCATGCCTGCGCTACAAACAGTCCCTTTGTCTCCTGGCTCATTGTGATGAGGCTTCTTTTAACGACCCCTTCCCGGCGTGCTGTGTGGCGCCCGCTGGCTGATGAGTGCATGTCACCTTGCTCCTGTTCATAGAGACAAATTAAAACATCTCGTCTGAGCTTCTGCCTGTGCTTCTCACCGCTGCCCTGAGGAGACAGGATAGAAGGCTTTGCCAACTGTGTGCCTTGCTGCCTCTCACTGAGCCCGAGCAGAGGCTGGTGGAATAATGAAGCGGCGCGTCTTTGCTGGGGAAGGAACGTGGGGGCTTCTTCCCCCCCTGGCCGCCCTCCCGGACACGGGCACCCGGTCTCCAGACCCGGCCAGGACGCAGGTCTTTGGCACAGGGCGTCCCGCAGGGTTGGCTTTGCTCTTTAGAAAACCTATGTAACAAGAGAGCGTGGCTTCTAAATGTGAACCCCAAGCCTGTTTCTCCTGGGGGGGGGCTCAGAGCAGCCGAGGATGGTCCCGCCCTCGGGGCAAACAGAGAGGCCTTTCCTGCCGTCTGCACGGGCTCCTGCCTCCGCTTGGCGCTTCTCCCGTGGCCCCCCAAGCCAGGGTGCCCTTGACCTGCCCACCGCCCCTTGTTTCTGACCCTATAAATGCTGCCTGCAAGGGCCTGCTTTACGAATGGCCACTTCCTGAGCCTGGGGGCTCAGTCGGTTAAGTATCTGACTCTGGATCTCGGCTCAGCTGAGGATCTCACTGGCCCTGAGTTCTAGCCACATGTTGGGCTCTGTGCTGACATGGCAGTATCTGCTTGGGATTCTCTCTCTCTCCTTCCCTTTCTCTCTGGTCTTCACTCGCACGCACGCGTGTACACATACGCACACTCTCTCCCTCGCAAAATAAATAAATCCAAAAAACATCCGTGCATTGCATGCCTCTCTCCTTAGGCCCCGAGAGAAGAGTCCCCTGAGATTTGCAGATGTTGAATCCGCGGTAGGCGCTGCAGGGTCCAGTGGCCAAGCATGAAGTCTCAAATCTGGCCCCGCGGCTGTCGCAACAGGGAGGCCCGGAGCCGCGCTGGTCATCAGCCACACGGGCCGGCTCCTCGCCCTCCAGGTCTCCCTGTGGCTTAAGAGTCCCCCTGTCCAGATCCTAGAGCTCCCGCTAACAGTCCCCGGGGGTCACACCTGTGTGTGTCTGCCAACATCTCACGGCATCTGCAGGCGACATCTTGATGGCATGGGCTGAGCTCTTAGATGAGCCCAGAAATGAAGCGTCCGTGCTTTGCAGCCAGCTTTCTCCTTGAAGGAAGCACGTGTCGCAGAGCCACTGCCCAGAGCAAAGGCAGGGCTGTTGCACATGAGCCGTGTGCAGGCAGGAGTGAGAAACCTCCGCTGAACCGAGCTGCCCGATTACGAAGGCAGCGAAAACCCCGTTGTTTCCCTGTTTCCACACATGCCAAGCAGCGTGCGAGGTCACCCGTCACACAGGAGAGGCGTTAGCGACACACGTGGGGCCATTCCACATAGTCACTACTGAGAAACGGCCCCGAGGCAGCTCCCGCATCGAGCTTCCGGAGGCTGAGAAGTGGCACTGAGTCTGCTGGGAAAATGCACACTTAGTGACGTTACAAACATTAACGGTCTTTTTTTTTTTTTAAATGTTTATTTATTTCTAGGAGACAGAGAGAAAGCGTGAGCAGGGGAGGGTCAGAGAGAGAGAGGGAGTCACAGACTGAAACAGGCTCCAGGCTCTGAGCTGGCAGTCAGCACAGAGCCCGACGCGGGGCTCGAACCCACGAACCGCGAGATCATGACCTAAGCGAAAGTCGGACGCTTAACCAACTAAGCCACCCAGGCACCCCACAAAGATTAACGGTCTTAAAATCTGTTCCTCAACCCAGAAACACGGCAGTGGAGAAGCCGCGAGTGAAGCTCACTTGTGTGGCTTCTTTATCTTCATGAGACTCATGCACAAACGAAAGAGGGGAGGGGCCCTCTCCATTCGCCTTCAGGGGAAGGGGTGGGAGCGCGAGCCTCCTGGGGAGACCCGCTCGCCATCTCGGCGTGTGACTCTGTCCCCACAGGGTTTCCAAGGCAAGACCGGCCCCCCCGGGCCCCCGGGCGTCGTGGGCCCGCAGGTGAGCAGAAGCAGCCCCGCTTTCATCGGCCATCTGTGCGGCGCCCATGCGCGAGGGAGGTGCCCCCGGGTCGGGAAGGTGTTGGTGCTGCTGGCGGAGAAGCCCGAGTCCCACAGCTTGTTAACATTCGGGGACGGGCGGGAGCCAGACGGGGAGAACAGGGGACGGTCTGCTGAACAATCAGCGTGAAGCGAGCCTGCAGAACAGAGGCAGCTGGCGGGCGGGCGGGGCCTGGCCGGTTGGTGCCGGCTCCTCCCTTCCCCCCGAGGTTCTGGCAGCTGCCCCGCCCCCCCCCACCGGCTCTGGCTAGTGCCGCCGGCAGGTCACTGCAGAGTGGCCCGAGCCAGGACTGATGGCCTAGAGCAGCGAAATGGCCAGCAGGTGCCCACCTAATGCAGCAGCAAGATATTGACCCGCTGCGGCCGCGGACCGCAGGAATGTGGGCATGCCGCCCGCATTTTGTGTGGCCATCGGGCCGCCCTCACTGCACACGGCCGCCCCGTCTGCCCCGTTCTCTTCCTTCTGGATTTTTGCTCGAAGGTGGAGACTGGCAGAGCGGTGTGGGGTTGGGAGGGCCCTCTGCCTCTGCGCCCAGGGCCATCCTTAGTTTGGGAAAACAAGGTTACTACTCCCTGGAGCGTCTCTGGAAAATGTCCATGGCTAACATAGACTTTCCCCGCAGGGTCCCACAGGAGAAACGGGTCCAATGGGCGAGCGTGGCCACCCTGGGCCCCCAGGCCCCCCCGGTGAGCAGGGGCTCCCCGGCCTTGCCGGGAAAGAAGGGACGAAGGTGAGTTAGTCAGGCCTCCCTTGCAGGCCCGGACCTCCCTCAGGGACCTCTTTGTTCTCCGGCTCTTTCCCGATGAATGAGTAGTGTCTCAGACACACGCTCGTCACGCCGTCGGCTCCCCACACAGATGATCACTTTTGCCTGGGCTGAAGGAGGCTCTGAGCTGAGGGGGTGGGGGATGCCAGCCGGGGACTGGGGGGTCAAACCGTCCTTGGCCTTCTGCCCCGGGGCCGTTCCTGGCTGACCTCCCCTTCCCCTGGCTACCACACTGGCTCCCAGAAGCCCTTAACCCACCCTGATGCTTCATGTCGGAAACTAATTTAGCAGAAGGTGATCATGAAAGGGTTTCTCACTGTAAGAGGCCAAAGAATAAATAATGAAGACGGAAAGCGGGATGTGTTCCCAGCCGGCCTCTTAGCGTGGGTCCTGAACCTCCTCTTAGTTCCTCAGGAAGCCTCCTTCACAGCTGGGGGCCCCTAGTTGCTGGTCCTAATTCCTGGGTACCAGCTTGAAAATGGCAAGTTTCTCCTCACCCAGCTTTTCAGTGAGGAACTCAGCAGGCCCAGGCGCGCATGTGAGCGCACGTGTGAGAGGAAGTCTGAAAATAACGGAGAGCCTGTAAAGCGTTATTGAAAGAATTACACACATCTGTGCTGGGGTACACATGTGTGCACCTAAAACCACACGTACATGTGTGTGATGTGTATAGACACACACGTAGATGTAGATGGGCACGTATCCCCTCCCCAGGAGGGTTGAGTTTGGAAAGGAGGCCAAGGGCGTGCTGGTTTGGAGATGCCCTCTGCTCCCATGTTGGGCCCGGAGAAAATTCCAGAAGATCCATCAAAACTTTCATGTGCTCCAGGGAAAATGCTCAGGCAGTCTGTCTTTTCAGGAAATGTGGTTCTGGGCTCGGAGCAAGTATCTTGGGTGATAACGGGTCTATTTTGGGTGATGTGGCCAATGGCCTGGCCACAGGCCCCTTTACCTGAGAACGACTTATGAGGAGTCCCGAATACATAGAAAGGGTCAACGTGGGGGCAGAGTAGCCACCTGGCCCTCAGCTCCCACTCAGCCCACCGTGGCCCCAGAGGGATGGGGTCTGTCCCCGAATCGCATACGAGCCGGCCTGCAGAATGCGCCTCCTAGGTGTGAGCAGGGGCTGTGGTCCTGTGCCCAGCTGCCCATGGGCAATTCCGGGCACGACTCCACGGCTCCTCCTGGAGCTGGTGTCCGGGGAAGCCCCCTCCTGCCCGAGTCCGGTGGATCCTGGAGAGGAAGCCCCGACCCCCCTGCACCCCGTCCTGGGTGGCACTCAGAAACTAATCTATGGCTCTGATTTCAGGGCGACCCGGGCCCCGCCGGCCTCCCTGGGAAAGACGGCCCTCCTGGATTACGCGGCTTCCCTGGGGATCGCGGGCTTCCCGGCCCGGTGGTGAGCGAGAGGCCAGGCGGGGGATGGAGCTGGACGCCGCCCAGCCCGGGGCCCTCGCCCCTTGGTGTCCCCAACACGTTCCTGTTGCTTTGCAGGGTGCACTCGGACTGAAAGGCAGCGAAGGCCCCCCTGGCCCGCCGGGCCCCGCGGTGAGTGCTGCCGGCGACACACACGTTTCATCCGGCCTCTTGCTGGCAGTCTCGTGTGCAGGCAGACAGGGCGGCCCCCAGGGCCAGGAGAGCGTGCCCGCCGGCCTCGGCCCGCTGTGGGGCCTCGGAAGGCCACGTGGAAGAGGCGGACAGCGGGCCCCTAGCTGGCAGCTGGGGTGACCACGAGCCAGGGGCCTGCTGCATGAGGACAGGCAGAGAACTGTGCGGTGTGCAGGGAGGGCCGTGCGGCTCTGTCCTGCCCTCGAGGAGCAAGGCGCTTACCCACGTGCCTGGCGTGGGTCTGGGCCTGGGGCTGTGGGAGCGGAGAGGAAGGGGCACAGGCCCCCTGTGTGGGAGCACAGGCTGCCCACGCACAGGCGAGGCAGCACAGGGGCCGTCTGTGACCGGAATGGTCCCTCCAGCGTTCCGAGTCTGGTCCGCACCATCGCAGGGAAGCCAGGCGGAAATGAAAATGGTGCCTTTCTTTCTGATAAAGGCTGGTGCAGAACGACGCCGGGCGACAGTGGCCTGCCGGTGCTGACCCGAGAGTTAGTCCAGGTTCCCACCCATCAGTGGTGCCCGGGGACAGAGCATCCTCTATAGAACATGTGACATGGGGGCGGGGGAGCCCTTTGTGGGCAGGCAGAGCCAGCGGGGAGAGGATGGGGGCCCAGGGCAAGGGGGGCACACCAGGCAAGCACTTGAGGAGGCTGTGTTCTCAGACCCCGGGGGGGGAGGCAGGCACCTGCTTGGAATTATGGGCAGGGAGGAGCCAGGAGGGGACCAGAAACCCAGAGCCTCGAACGCTGGTCTAAAGAGTATGTGCTGCTGAGAGCCCTGGGGGCTACTGAGGGCTCTGGAGCGGTAAGACTTCGTGGCACTTCGGAAAATCGTACCCATGCATTTGAGAGCCTTGGGAACAAACCATTTTCTCGTTCGTGCCAGGGATCCCCGGGGGAGAGAGGCCCTGCCGGCGCTGCTGGGCCCATCGGAATCCCAGGAAGACCCGGGCCCCAAGGACCTCCAGGGCCGGCTGGGGAGAAAGGAGCTCCTGTAAGTACCGCCTCGGGGGAGCGGGTCCCCTACCCGTCAAGCCTCACCCCTGCCCCAGGGGCTTGTGGGAACGGGGAGGAGGGTGGCGTGCTTGCTGGTGCCCCAGGAAACTGAGTGTGTCCCCAGTGTCCTGACTGAGGTCCAAGGATGGGTTCCCAGTGGCTTCTTTCAGGGAGTGACCTGAGCTAGGGGGGTGCCGGGGAGCTCACCTGTGCAGCTGTTTCCCAGCACACGCACACGGAGGGGCTCGGGACAGTGCGGCCTTAGCCTCTGCCGGGCTCCGTGTGTGGCCGGGTCACAGTCGCCCAAGTGAGAGAAGGATGTGGGGGGTGGGGGCCTCCTCTGCTGGTCTTGGGGCCGGAGGCGCGTGCCGAGAAGAGTGGCTTCTCCCTGGACCCCGACAGCCGGCCATCAGTGACCCTGAGTGTGGCCCTGCCCGGCGTGGAGGCCTCAAGAGACCTCCTGCCCCAGCCTCGTTTCCATTTGGGAGATTAATGGGCCCCGGGAAGCCGAAGGCCACTCTCTGCCAAGCGCCTTTCCCAGAATAACCGCAAAACACCCCTTGCCGCCCTGATGCGCTCCCGTGCCGACCGTATTTGGCTCCCACCACACGGCTTTGCAAACCCCTAGCACCCAGCGTTCAAACAGCCCCAGAGACCAGCGTCAGCTCAAACTTCCCTTTGGAACTGAGGCGTCAGAATGAGTGAGCTTCTGGGGGGAAGGAGCAAACGCACTCACGGGCCATCCCGGCAGTTAGGGCGCCCATGCCGAGGGATGCCTGTTAGAAAGATCTACTCTTCCTTGTGCGATCTGCGCTTCGCGGTTCGTGGGTAGAAAGGGCCCCCTGCTGACCCCACGCTGGGAAACCCCGTTCCATGTGGCATTGGCTGTTCCGATGCCGTTTTGTTTCCACTGAGGCCCTCGGACATCGACTCGGCCGAACTCAGTGCCAGAAACCTGCCTTCTGAGGCGCTTTCGATGCATACAGAGCGCACAGGTCCGGCTGGAAACGGTTGGGTTCGTTGCTTCAAGAAAGGAAGTACTTGAGCAGAACTCTTTTGTGGATGCAAAGCTTATCTTTCTCCCCAAACAGCCCCAGGGGGAGGCGGCCAGGCGTCCCCCAGCACTGCCCACTGACCAGTCATGTCAGACGGAAGATTCCAGGCAAACCAGTCAGCCTGGGCCTTTTCTGGCTCAGTTAGGATTGAAATCTATACCGGCAGGAATGAAACTGAGGGGCAGGGAGTGAGCTGTGCAGGCAGGAGAGGGTGAGACGGGACAGTGGCACCGAGTAGGCTCTGGCCACCCGTAGATCTGGACACTGAGTGCAATTTCCCATGCCCCCTCCCCAACCCACTCCCCTGTGCTCCACCCACGGAGTGACACGGCGACCCAAACGAAGCAAGGACTTAGTAAGGACGTTTGAGATCACCAGGGGCAATCACGAGGGAAGTGAATCAAAATTACGAGGAAAGAGAGATGGGAGCGTGCATGCGTGCCTGTTTGGCAGGGGGAGGTGTTGGCAGAGAATTAAAACGGTAAGAACGTTGGTGGCGGCCAGAGCTCAGGCCCTCCCGGCCGCTAGCATTGGCGAGCCCGCACACAGGCCCAGGAATCTGGCTGGCTGGGTTTGAATCCGGGCCGCACGGCTCACAAACTGTGCCTCGGTTTCTCCATCTGTAAAAGAGGAGCCCTTCCTAGGAAACGCAGGGGTGTGCGGGAAGTGGGTGGCAGGGGCCGGGCTTAGAGGGGCCCTCAGTGTAGCTGGCTGAAATCCGTGAGGACCGGCAGGGTCAGGGCCCAGGATGCCTGCTCCCAGCCCCGGGGCCTGTCCTCTCCGGGGTGATGAGCTGGTGACAGGGTGTTCCCACGACGGAGCTATGTTTGATTGGGGGTCTCCTCTCCTCTGCAGGGTGAGAAAGGTCCCCAAGGCCCTGCTGGCCGAGATGGCCTCCAGGGCCCTGTGGGGCTCCCCGGACCAGCCGGCCCCGTAGGCCCCCCCGGAGAAGATGGAGACAAGGTAAGAAGAATGAGGGCAAGTGTCCCTGCCCGGGGATGCCGCGCAGCCCGGACCGCCGTGCGGGCGCAGCGCGACCCCTGTCCGCCTTGCTAGCTCAGCATCGGTGCGGGACTTTGAGAAAGCTCGAGAACAGCGCGGTGATCAATGGGGTCGCTGGCGTGCTCGGGGGTGGGGTGGGGGCTTCGAAAGTGCTTTCCTCCCGTGGGTTCTGCCATTGCCGGAACGTTCTCGGCCAGCAGCCTGAGCGAGGAGATCTCCCCGCTGCCCGATGCATCGCGTCAGATCCGAACGTGCCAAGCCCAACATAACGAAATTTTCCTCAGTGTCTATTTTTAAACGCATTCACTTGAATTATCAAGGCTCCCTTTCGTTAAGCGTGTGGTTGATGATTCTGCTGCTATTACTGCCGGAGCCTATATTTTATTCCTCATTTAATGAAGACAGTGAAATTTCGCTCTTTGGTTTAACTTCCCATTTGTGATAATTCTCGGGTGACATTTCCGACTTTGTCACCTGTGCGCAGACGATTCCCCTCAGCGAGGAGGGCAGCTCTGTACCACCGAGACGCTGGGCGCTCTCGTGACCCCTCTGGAGCTCAGTAGCCGCCCTCTCTGTTTTTCCACCGCTGCGCCTCCCGATTTGACAGACGAAGTAAATATTTCCGCCATGATTCTCATTGCATTTTAAAATCCGCTAAGATCCTGTGCCGCGTGAGATCAAGGCCACGTCCTGTTCGGTTCTGTATTAGAAGGGAAGGCAACTGGATCTGTGGAAACGTGTCTTCCTTGGAAAGTGTCAGCACCCCCCACCATCCTGGGGAGGAGACTTTTCGTCTCCAAGGAAAATTCACCGTGGGGAGCGGATACCACGCAGACGGCCCTGGCTAACGCTCTTCCCCGTCTTCTGCAGGGAGAGGTCGGGGAGCCTGGACAGAAGGGGAGCAAGGGGGACAAAGGAGAGCAGGTACGGGGGCCCCGCGTCCACCCCCCGCGTCCACACGGCCGCTGGGCCCTCCCTTCCTGCTGCAGCTCGCGTGTGGGTGATGTGTGCGCGTACATACCTGAGCGAATCCCCTGTTAACAGATGAGCAGGAAGCGCTCGCAGGTTTGGGGAAATGGGGCCAGTGGAGCATCGGGCGGTGAGGTTTTCGGCTCCGCAGGCCTGGCTCTCGGCCACCCCTCAGGGCCCCGGGCACCCTGACCGCTGCCTCTTCACTTTGCCCTTTTTCCTTTGCTCAGTCTGCTTGGGGCCCTAGTGTGTTCTTTGAAAAGCCCTGTCACCGGGGGCCAGCTCCTTCCTGGTGGTGGTGACATGCGTCCACTCTCTCGCGCAGCCGGGCGGTCAATGCCGTGTGCCCCTAGGGCCGCCCCCCGGCGCTGCCCGGCGCCCCTTGCCTTCCTGTCTCACTCACTCCCTGGGCCAAGGTGGGCTGTGTTTGGGGACGCGCGGGCGCCGGCGACGCTGCCAGCCTCACGCTCTGGCCCGGGTCCTCGCCCTGCGTGGGTGGCGGTGTGGCGGCCAGCCTTGTTTCTAATGCAGGGCCTCCTGGGCCGTGTCCTGGGCGTGTGGCGGAAGCTCAGAGGTTGCGCAGTGGCCGCCAGCACCGCCCATGATGACGCGCCCGTGCGGTGGGGCTGGCGTTCCTTCCCCTGATGGCCACACGTGGGCGCCGAGCTGACGGCCTCGGGCCACGGTCCCTGCACCCACGGGCCCTCTCCCTCGGCCTCCGCTCTGACCCAGGCAACCGTGTCTCTGTTTCCCCCCAGGGTCCGCCTGGGCCCACCGGTCCTCAGGGCCCCATCGGACAGCCGGGCCCCTCCGTGAGTATCTGTGCTGGAGGACCCTCGGAGCACCCCGGACCCCTCCAGCCCGCGGGGTGCTGGTGACGGCTCCTCACCCCCGGCTCCATTATCCCCGCAGGGAGCCGACGGCGAGCCAGGCCCTCGTGGCCAGCAGGGCCTTTTCGGACAGAAAGGTGACGAAGGCCCACGAGGTTTTCCTGGGCCCCCCGGGCCAGTGGGGCTGCAGGTAACGAACCTCAGCGTTTGTGCAAGGGCCGTGGCCTCCTTCCGGGGCGTCCTCATCTTTGCTGTGCCCGCCCCTCCCCGCCCTCCTCCTCCCCCCTCCATTTCCCCTTCCCTACCCGCTCCCTCCCCACTCTTACCCCCTCCTATCTCCTCCCCTCCCCCCTCCCCCCTCCCGGTTCCCCTCTCCTCTCCCCTCTCTCTCTCTTCCCTCCCCCTCCTCTCCTGACATTTTAAGAATGGGGAACCTAAGACCAGGCTTTGGGGGCCTCGGGGGCTTCCTCATTAATTGGAAGCACTGCAGATTCCCATGGCTGCAGACGTGGCCATATCTGCTTCTCTTGACCGGTGGTGTGTGTTTCCACGCTCACCGCAGAGATGCTGGAAACGACGGACCCGCGGTAAGAATTGGGAGAGAAAACAGTGCCTTCCAAACCTGCTGCCAGGACCGATGGCTATAAACGCCCAGGCGCATTTTATCTCCGTACCTTTACGTGTGTGAAGTCACATGCACGGATGCACACGTGTGATTTCCTTCAGCTTTGCACAACCGGAGTCATGCCAAGCGTACGGAAAGTTTGCGCGCGGCTCCTCACATTTCGTTTTACGACTCGTGTTCAATCTTACTAAATATTCTTTGGACGTGTCCCTTTTTATTTATTTTGAAAACATGATTTTTAGTCACTGCATAGTATGCCAGCGTATGGCAGTGGCGTGATTTATGCCGACGTTTCCCTGCTGTTGGCTCATTAGGTTTTACTGTTTAATGGGACAGTGCGGCAGGCGCCTTGGTCCATAAATCTCCAAGTTCTCTCTAACGATTTCCTGCGGCTCTGAGACCTGGCATCGTGGGGCTGGCCCCGCGTTTGGCTGGAGGCCCTTGGAGGCCTGCTTGGCGCCGTGGGGGAGACCGTGAAAGCTCCGTGGGTATCGGGGTGGCGCAGCGCTGACCTGTAAGCTTCTGCCGCGTTCCTGTCCCCAGGGCCTGCCGGGACCTCCCGGAGAGAAGGGCGAGACAGGGGACGTGGGTCAGATGGTAAGTGTGACCGGGACACGCCCACCGGGCCGTGCGCGGCGGCTCGCTTCCGCTTTGGTTACAGTTTGCGTTTTGTCTGTACTCAGTGGTTCTCCTTCCCCTTAGGGCCCCCCTGGGCCCCCCGGCCCCCGAGGACCCTCCGGGGCTCCAGGCGCTGACGGGCCACAAGGACCTCCGGGCGGAATAGGCAATCCCGGCGCCGTGGGAGAGAAGGTGACTCACGCCCCTTCCTGTGCTAGTGGCTGACGTGCGAGTGCGTGCGGGAGCCCAGGGGTGTGTGCGTGTGTGCGCGTGTCCAGCTGCGGGTATAGGCATGTGCGGGGCTGTTCCTGTCGAGTGCACTTTGCCACTTAGCAGATCTGTGCCGGGGAGGCAGGGGCCCCGACCCCTGTTCCCGGGGGCCTTCGGCAGCGCCCAGGCGCTACCGCCAGCAGGAAGGCCCAGCACCCTCCCCGGTCCAGCCCTGACGGGGCGGGGCGTCTGCACTCACCGTCCTGCTTCGGCCTGTCCTCCCGCGGCCTGGGGTCCTCGCCTGATCTGATTAGTTCCAGGGCGAGGGCGCCGGGGGTCCGAGTACAGCCAGCAGGACTGCACTGAAGTGCCTGTGACCTTGCTCTGCTTCCAGAGCACTTACCCTACTTCCTTGGGATAAAAGGAACAAAACCAACGTGCTCCATTCATTTGCATTCCCTCTACACCGTTTCCAGAACTTTCTGACATCAGCCCCTTAAACTGAAAGAAGTCCTCCATCACTGCCCGTTTTTTACGATACGAAACTTACAGAGAAACATCTCCTGCTAAGACCACAAACTAGTGTTAATTTGTGGCCCGGAGCGGCTGCCTCTCTGAGCGCGTGGTGCTGGGTCCTCCCTGCCTCGGCCCGCTCTTCCCTCCTGCGCTGTCCCCCACCGCTTCCACGGCCTTCTCTTCGTCGTCCCCCAGGACTCACCGTGGCGCCGTCTGTGACACCCCGTGTGCTCTGGTCACCTCCTCTGTGTGACCATCACCGCCCATGCCAGCATGAGCACACGCCCTGACACGGACAGGCCTGCCCTCCAACCCCGCGCGCTGTCAGAGTGCACTGGCTGCGCCCTCACCCCGTTCCCACACCTGCCCGACGGCAGTGAGATCTGCTAAGTGCTCCGAGCCGGGGCCACCGTAATCATGTCGCGTTTCCTCCTTAGGGGGAGCCTGGCGAAGCTGGAGAGCCTGGCCTGCCCGGAGAGGGGGGCCTTCCGGTGAGTGGGCTGGGGGTTCCCCTGCCATGGACTTCTGCTGGATGGGAAGCCCCCAGTCTGCCCCCGTTTTCCCGTCCATGAGATGGGAGCCACGTCTCCCCTTATCCTTACCTCAGTGGGGTTACTGTACCACGTGGGTGCATGATGGGGCGTGAGCACACACGTGTGCAAGTGTGCCTGTGTGTGAGCGTGCGTGTGCCTATGTGTGCGAGTGTGCCTGTGTGTGCAAGCGTGCCTGTGTGTGTGCATGCATGCCTGTGTGTGCACACGTATGCCTATGTGTGCAAATGTGCCTGTGTGTGCACGTGCGTGCATGTGGAGGTGTTCACGGTGAACGCCTGCGAGCAAAGGCCATAAGTCACCCTCGTCTGTTCCAGACTGGCTCGTGTGCTGCCACAAACACGGGGCAGTTGTCCCCTCGTCAGCCCAGACCTGGAACATTCTGACCTTCGTGGGTCAGACGGCCTGTGGGAGGCCGCACCAGGGAGGAGGAGGGGGCCTGCGCCCCTGCGGCACCTCCCACCTGGGAGCCAAGGGTCCCCTCTGGAATGCCAGGGGGGCCAGACCATTGCCAGGAGCTGCTGCGGGCGGGGAGTGCGAGCAGCTGCCGGGACCCACTGGGCCCAGCGGGTCAGGCCTCCCGACCCTGAGCCCCCCGCTTTCCCGTGTGTGCACGGGGGTGCCGGAGGCCAACATGGCGCTCCGGGAACCGAGGCCGCTCAGAGGCCACCGACACTGGCCTTTCCCCATAGGGACCCAAAGGAGAAAGGGGCGAGAAGGGCGAGTCGGGGCCTTCCGGTGCAGCTGGGCCCCCTGGACCCAAAGGCCCTCCTGGGGACGACGGTCCCAAAGGCAGCCCCGTGAGTAACTTGGAGACGCGGGTGCCTGGGGCTGGTGGGCTCTGTGCGGGCCGTTCTCACCCTCTGCCGGCGCTCTGAGCTCCTGGCCGCTGTGGGTCTGGGGGTAACATTCCTAAAGCTCAGAGGTTTCACACAGCTGTTGAGGCAGGGCTGTGGAGGTGAAGGAGAGGAGGTGCGGGACGGGGAGGGGGGGGCGTCGGGGTCTCGTGTGCCGTGCCTGGGCAGCGTGCTAATGGGGCTGCCAGAACCGTCCTGTGGCCCGTCCTGCTTTGCCTCTGAAGGGGCTTCTGCTGGCACGTTCTAGAAGCCCGAGGTCTGGGCTTGCTCTCAGCCCGGAGCTCCGGGAGCGGAATCACAGGCGCATCCGCCCTCCTCCGCGTGCCCTGAGAGCAGAGCACCGAACCCACCGTGCCCGCGCAGGGGTGTGGCTGGGACAAGGTAGTCCCCAGGGGCTTCCGGGCCGTGGGCGCACTCCTGCCGTCACAGGGAGGGCATTGCAGGGGTGGGTGAGGCAGGGCTCTTGGGGACGTGGTGGCGGCTCCCGGGTTGCTCAGGGCCCCGACACGCCTCTCTGTCTGTTTCAGGGCCCTGTGGGCTTTCCTGGAGATCCTGGCCCCCCCGGAGAGCCTGGCCCTGCGGTAGGTGTTCAAGGCCGCGGAGACCCTGCCCCCGCCAGCCCTCCGCTGCCCTTACCGGCCGGTGTTTCCTTCCTGGCTGTCTTCTCTGAGTCCTCCTGGGCACGGTGCTCTCCCATGTGGCCTCCAGATGGTGGTGCTTACATGTCCCCGCCTGGCCGCCCGGAGAGAGCTGGGTTCTCGGGAAGGGACTGGGGACGCCGTGGGCATTGGCGCGTGACTCAGGAGACAGGAGGAACCTGCTTTCATCCCCTCAGGGTCAAGACGGGCCGCCTGGTGACAAAGGGGACGACGGTGAGGCTGGGCAAACGGTGAGTCCGCCCGTGGCCTCCAGGGACCCCGGCTGCCCGGTGGACGGTGTCGGGTGTCCTTGGGGTTCGCCCTGTTCCTCTCTGAGAAAAGCCGGAGCCCAGGTCCCTCGGGAGCCACTCTCCCGGGTGACAGGATGCCGTGAGCTCCCTGCAGGGCTCCAGTGGAAGCTGGGGGCAGCCGTGCAATGATCAGTCACTCGTCCCCGGGGCGCCCCTGCCCGCCCCGGGCCCCCCCGTGAACGTCAGGGCGGCCTTCCCTGCCTGGTCGGTGCCTCTCCTCCCAAGGGCTCAGCCCCTCGGGCCGCGATCACACTCGACTTGCCTCTTACCCCTGACACTGAGTTTCTGAAACATCGCTTCCGGCCCAGGTGCCCGGTTTGGACCTGACCCCAGTGGGCCTCCCCGGGGTGGGCCTCCCCTTCCTCGGGGACGGCCCCAGGGTCCTCACCCGTCTCCCTCACCCCCACCGCCCCCACTGGGCAGGTTGCTGCCGGGCCTCCCGGCCCTCGGGTGCAGGCTGGCAGCGCCGAGTTGAGATTAGCGCCAAGCCAAGTCCCCGAGACGTGCGAGGCCCCTGCTCTCTGGGCGGGGACTCGGGACCAGGACTCGTGCCCCGGGGCCCGCCCCCGTCCCGGTGATGTGTGCAGGGGTGGCGTGGGCGGCCACTCGTATCCAGAGCAATTGCTTCGCGGTGGGAAAGCGCTCGTTGAAAATGTCACAAAACGGAGGCCGGGAGCCAGGGTTCCCCAACCCGCCCGGAGCTCCGGGCAGGGTGTCTTCCCCTGGGACCCCGAGGAAGAGAGCGGCGGCCCAGGGCCGGCCGGGACGGAGCACGCACACCCCGAGGTCGTGCATCCGTCTGACCGGCCCTGAGTCCCCCGTCCTGTGTTCTTTCTCTGACGCCAGGGATCTCCAGGCCCTACTGGTGAGCCGGGACCGTCTGGGCCTCCAGGAAAACGGGTAAATAATCCTGCAAACAGCCCCTGCCTGCAAGATTCCCGCATGAGGCCCGCCCCGCCCCTCCCCTCCGCCTGGCCCCTGTGCGCGAGGCAGCTCCCGCCGGGAAATGCTCCTCCAGTCCTCAGACCTCACACCTGCTGTGCCCGCCGCCCCCTGCTTTCCGGAGGGGCCACGTGCTGATGCTGCCCGAGGTGCCCATCGCAGGGGCAAGGCGCCCACGAAGCCAGAAGGGGCCTCGCCCCCGGGGGCAGACCTTTCTCGGCACATGGGATATTCAGCACTCGGGGGGCTGCGGAAGGCTGGCCGCCAGGTTTGAGACGCGGACAGGGCCCCAGCACTACGGGCTGCCAGAGCCCATTTCCAGAACTGAGGCCCCTGGGACTGGCTCTGAGGGCCATATCCACGTGGGCCAGCGACCCGGGAGCCGCCTCCCCGGCCTCCCCGCCCTCCCCGCCCGTCTCCCCGCAGACACAGAGCTCGAGGCTCGGGCTTCTGTAGGCGGCCCCTCACGTGCTGTTCCCTTGCTCTGTTCCAGGGCCCCCCCGGCCCCGCAGGCCCCGAAGGCAGACAGGGAGAGAAGGGAGCCAAGGTAACGTGCTTCTCTGCGCAGCCGTGACTGTCGAGCCCCCCGGGGGAGCTGCGGGCGTCGTGGCCGAGTTGCTGGGGGGAGAGGGGCAGGCGCACGGACGCGGGAGAGCCACGGAGGCAGCAGCGAGCCGGCGCTGGCCCTCCCCGCACACCGGGAGGGAGACGGCGGGCGGTGCCCACGCGTCGTCTGCCCCTCCAGCCTAAGGAAGGGGGAGCCGGTGCTGCGGTGCCCGGCCTGGCGCGTGACCCTGGGCAGCACCGCCGTGGGGCTGGGCAGCAGGCAGAACACCCAGGGCCCGCGAGGGGCCACTCCCTGTGACTCCGGTGGCCCCGTGCACCTCCCGGGGCTGCCGTGTCGGTAACCGAGGCAGCGACGCGAGGCCTCCGGGCCCGGGCTGACCCGC
This sequence comes from Proteles cristata cristata, assembly GCA_017311185.1. NCBI lineage: Eukaryota > Metazoa > Chordata > Mammalia > Carnivora > Hyaenidae > Proteles > Proteles cristata. The sequence goes on from JAESUZ010000997.1 coordinate 158,061, forward strand.
CGCGCGTGCCGGACTGGCTGCAACAGCTGTGGTGGCCGAGATTGCTGGAGACTGGGAACCCCGGACAGCTGAGGAAGTTAGGCGGGTGGAGAATTGGTCAGGGTGGCTTCTGTCAAGAATTCGGGGCAGCCCCACAGATCAGGGGCATCTGGGGTCCTCTGAGCCGAGGTCCTGGGCCAGGGTGACCGCAGCCTCAAGCATCCGTGTCCCCGCAGGGGGAAGCCGGCTTGGAAGGCCCTCCGGGGAAGACTGGCCCCATCGGCCCCCAGGGGGCCCCTGGGAAGCCCGGGCCCGATGGCCTGCGAGGGATCCCTGGCCCTGTGGTGAGTGGACGGGGGGCCGGGGAAGGGCTGCGGCTGAGGGCTGGGGCATGGGCACGGGACGGGCCCCGTGGGGCTCATGCTCAGGGCCTGTTGTGTTTCAGGGTGAGCAAGGTCTCCCGGGCGCCCCGGGCCCCGACGGCCCCCCTGGCCCCATGGTGAGTGACCATCCCGAGGGGCTTCCTGGCAGGGGTGGAGGGTGGCATTGGGGAGGAGAGCTCTGATCCCCCCACCTCCTCCCACAGGGCCCCCCAGGACTCCCCGGCCTCAAAGGAGATTCTGGCCCCAAGGGGGAAAAGGTAAGACGGGATTCAGGTGCCTTTGAGGCTGTGACTCAAGGCCCCTCATCACATGTCCGGCGACACAGGTCCCAAGAGCATAACCAACCTGCGGCATACAGGGGGACTCGGTCCCTGTCCCTGGTGGGAGACCCTGGAGGCTGCCGAAGGGTCCCGGCTGAGGGGTGTGCAGGGCCCCAGGAGCATGTCCCCCTCCCCCCGCCCCGGGACTGCACAGCCCAGCAAAGCCATTCGTTTTCTCTAGCTGGTGGGTGGGGGGGGCGATCTTTTCTGCGCATGCTGATTCATTGACAAGCGTAAAACACACACAGAAACCAAATAGTTCCTTCTTTTTATTTTTTTATTTTTTTAGTTTTTAATGTTTTTTATTGATTTTTGAGAGAGAGAGAGAGAGAGAGAGACAGTGTGAGCAGCGAGGGTCAGAGAGGGAAACAGAATCAGAAGCAGGCTCCAGGCTCTGAGCTGTCAGCACAGAGCCCGACGCGGGGCTCGAACCCATGAACCGTGAGATCATGACCTGAGCTGAAGTCAGATACTTAACTGACTGAGCCACCCAGGCGCCCCCAAACAGTTCTTTCTAAAGAAGGACTGGGGAGTCTGTTTCTTTTCTTCTCCATGCCT
>JAESUZ010000998.1:0-73894 GCA_017311185.1 Proteles cristata cristata
CCCTGCATAACTGACTAAGCCACCCAACAGGCCCACCTCCCCTTACTTATTTTTATTCACTTGGCAAATTTACAGTTTTGACAATTTTCTTCCTACGTGGTGCTTGTATCTCTGCATTGAAAGAAGCTAGAGGGGGAAAAAAACACACATGACTACACTGCCCGCTCTCACTTTCAATTCATGACCACAAAACTTAAGTTAGACCCTTAGTGCTGCCCATGCAGTCCATTTCCTCCCTCTGGTTTCTAGATTTTTTCTAGATTTTTTTCATTCTTTCTCGCTCCTCAAATCCCTAATACCTTTACCCTCTCCACCACTGTCAAATAAATGAGAGCTTGCTTCCTCTATTTGCATAGTACTTAAAAGTTTACTAAGTACTTTTGCACCCTTTTCTGACTTTCTTCCTCTTCTGCCCTAGGAAATGGATAATTGGAGCAGCCTTCCTCTTTAGAGCCAATGACTCTTGGTTATTCAGTTGGTTCTAGCATTTAGTTTACCTAGCTACATTTCAGAAGTCCTCACCATTAAAGCTGCACAAATCAACCCGTGCTTTTTGAAAAAGGAGGGTTCTCAGACCTGACGTTTTCACCCACTCACGGGAATATTTTGTGAGCATTTGTCTGTACTCTGATCCTTTTAAAACTTACAGTACAAAGAAACAGACTTGCCATCCACCTTCTTTGCCAGATTAATGCACAGCACTACAAAAGATAACCGCCTTGTACTGGAGATTCAGTGATTACTTTTTTTGGCTCCAAAGTATTTGATCTACAGGTTGATATTCAAGAAAAATACCATTTGCACTGTAACCTAGACTAGCTTCTACTTAAATATTATTGTGCCCTGTTTTAATATATCTCCTATGTATTAAATCAAAATTTTCAGAGCAAATAAAGGAAGAATGAGCTTTATTTTTCTTAAAGTATTTTTTTCTTTACTAAAGGGTTCCTTTTAGGTTAAGCGAGTCCATGGTAGAATTTAAATGACTTGACTGATAGAAATTCAGTTTGTACCAGGGATGCCTGGGTGGCTCGGCGGGTTAAGCTCCTGACTCTTGATTTCGGCTCAGGTCATGATCTCACTATGGTTCATGATAGTTGGGGAGATGGAGCCCCTCTTTGGCTCTGTGCTGGTAGCCTGCTTGGGATTTTCTCTCCTTCTCTTCCCTGTCTCTTTGCTCCTCCCCCACTAGCAGGAGCTGGAGCTCTCCCAAACAAACAAACAAACAAACAAACAAAAAAATTCAGTTTGTACCACTTTTCAGGAACATACCTTTTGTGAAAAGTGAGCTACACTTTGATAGGCAGGTTCTGAATTTCATCACTGGTGTTCCTGCAAATTGTGTCATAAAATGGGTCATATTTTCCCACAGGAACAATATTATAATTGGGGATTTGTGTTCCTGACCAGAGACTCAGCATCAAATAAATCATAGATATAACTGACAATGTGGCCTAAAAGCAAACATATAGGAACTATAAATCTCTAATCATTTAACGTATTTAAAAATTATGCCCCTAGTCCTATAAAATGGACATAAATGTAGCATATGCAATCATACAAAGGACGATACATTCTAATGTGTGCATAAAGCTCTTAAAATACAGTTCTATTGTATAGTAAATTTTATTTACTGTTAGCCTCAAGAAATCTATCTTTAGCAACAAATCAATAATTTCTTTGGCTATCCTGTAATACAGAAATTTTTTGTGGGGTTGTGGGTAGTGAACAATCTAAATGATTTAACTTTGGTTTTCAAGCCTGATGGTACATCAGAAAAATCTGAGGAGATTTAAGCATGCAGATTTCTGGGCCTGAACCCAGAGAGTGTGAGTAGGCCTGGGGTGGGGTGGAAAAAGGAATGTGTGTGTTAAAAAATTCCCTAGGTGATTTTAATGCATGGCTAAGGTAAGAACCCTACGAATGGGTATGTCAGCACTGATTTTCTTTTTTCCACCCTTTTCCTTTTTCTGTAAGCTGATACATTCAAGATCATTCCATTGACTGCAAAATGTATTTAATAATGTTTCCAAGGTGTTTCTTCCATTGAAAACATTAAAAAACTTTTTAATGTTTATTTATTTTTGAGAGAGAGAGAGAGAGAGTGTGAGCAAGGGAGGGGCAGAGAGAGAGGGAGACACAGAACCCGAAGCAGGCTCCAGGCTCTGAGCTGTCAGAGCACAGAGCATGACATGGGGCTCAAACCCTCGGACTACAAGATCATGACCTGAGCCGAAGTGTACGCTTAACCGTTTGAGCCACCCAGGTGCCCTTCCACTGGAAAACATTTTAAAAGTAAAGACCGTCTTGAAATTTGAAAAACATTTTAATAAGTCAGGACTAACTCCACATTTCTCTACTCACCCACTCCTATCTGTAGCTTTGAATAGTCTCAGGGCTTGCAAGAAACACATGCTCTTAAATTGTATTTTAGGAGTTGACAGGTTTTTGACAGCCATAAGAGTTCTTCATGGTTGACTGGGAAGCGATAAGAATTGCTAGGTCATTAATCACTTGTCTTTTTGTAACATTTTATCTATTTTTGAGAGAGAGCATGAGTGGGGCAGGGGCAGAGAGAGGGAGACAGAGGATCTGAAGCGGAGTAGACTCCGCACTGACAGCAGAGAGCCCGATGTTGGGCTTGAACTCAAAAAGTGTGAGATCATGACCTGAGCTGAAGTCAGTCCCTCAACGACTGAGCCACCCAGATGCTCTCCATGAAGGCAAAGACCAGGTCTTAATAGAGCCTTTATTCTCTCCCATAAATCTTAACACCTGGAAGAAACTCAGTAAAAATTTATTGAACAATGAGTTGCAGCACTTCCCCCAATTAGGAAGACAAACATGAGATGGGTATTTCTTGGCCACTGTTTGTACACTTTTAAGACAGTCATAGGTCCTGGCATGTGAACCTAAATTTTACTGCTATAATATTTAGAGCTGGGGGCCACTTAGACAATATTATGTATGTATTTTTTTTAAGATGAGAAAACTGAGGCCAAGAGAAAAGGAAGTGCTTTGTTTAAGGTTATCATGCCAACTGTTTCTTCTTTTCATGTTTTTATGCTTTCCTCCCCATTTATCAGATATTTGAGTACCTGCTATGTGCCAGCCTTAAGGAACCAATGGTCTGTTTCTTTTAGGAAATAAGAGGCAAGGCCATTTTCATAAAAGGGATAGAGTTGGGGGTTTGTGCTCTGAGGGTTTGAGGAGCATGGAGAAAATTTGAAAAAGCTGTGCTAGAGAGTGAAAAATAATGAATTGACCAGAGAAATAACAAGATTGGTGAGCAGTGTTCAGGGCTCCACCTGCGTGTTGTGTGATTTTGTCCCATAATTGGCTACTAGACACTGGTGCAAAGACGAAAGTGGATAGATAGTAGGAATGATTGATGGTTGGACTTTGGCTATATGAGCACAGAAATGTCATCATCCTCATCAACAAGAACATCATAATGAGGCAAGAAATTTGTGGGTTTGGTGATAGTGTTATTGCAGTGATGCACTCTGGAACCTAAGCTGTATAAGGAAGGAAGTGAAGAAAATTCTAATGAAGAGGGAGAAAATAGAGGAGAAAGATCAGTGGATTAGAGATTTTGGTGAGCTGGAAAAAAATGCCGATATTGGGAATAGTTGAACCAGCAACCTTTAAGGTTGTGGTCAGAGAGTACCATGTTTGAATTAGTGATTTTGGAGTGGTAAAGTGGTATGATAATTTCCAAGGTGTGGGGTGTGGGCGGCTGACATGGAATAGAAGAGAAAGTCATTGGAGATGAAGAGGTTAAGGAACTAGGAAATCTCAGTGTATTAGGTGTGCTATACCACACTTTCACTAAGTTATCTTCCTTTTAAATGGTAATAAAAATACACACTACACCCAGCAAATTTTTAATCTATTAAAAAATCATTTAATATCCTTTAATAATCATTTAGAGTTAGTGAAGTGAAGTGAATACATTCCATAATCTGATGTAATTCATGAGAGCTAATAACATTCAGTAACTATTTTCTCTATGTTTAGTAGTTTTGCTACAAAATTTATTATCTGAATCAAGCTTTTATTTTTTTAGGTGGAGGATGGGGTCTTTATTAGCGTTCACAAGAGACACCTTTAAATGTCAGGTCTAGGACAGCTGGTCTAGGACAGCTATTCTAGGCTATTCAAACTCTATTCTCCAAGGAATCCAAAGAGCTCTCAGAATGGATATATTAAATTAGCCATTACAGTAAGAAAGATGTGTGGATTTTCAATCTCTGCCTCTCTGCTATCTCCTTTGTCTTGGCACATGCTCAAGCTTTCGTTTCTACAAAAACATTTCCTCAAAACCTTCTTCTCCTCAAGCCACCTTCTCAATTCTCTTCTCTCTTTCATTGCTATAAATATTTACTTTCCTCTTTATTTCTTGGAAATTGCTATTTTTCTTGAAAAAATATTGTTGGGAAGTATATTGGAGAGTAATCCTACCATCATAACATAACTTCTGTCATTTGAGGGTATACTTTTCTCTGTTTGCGTGTATCTATATATTTTTCAGTTTTAATCAGACTGTTAAATCTTATGAGAATAAAAGGTCTGTTTTGTCTGCCATTGTATAATCTAGTATGTGCCTGTAATATTAGGAAGAGCTCCATAATTTAATGTCAAATAAATAATTGGTGTATGCTTTAAATTTATATTTTGATTTTTCTACTTAACATATCAAAGATTTCCTGTTTTTCTTCATAGTCTTTATATTTATCAAGTATTTTATTATTTTAGCATATCATCAATCACTAGACTATTTTCCTATAGTTGGAAATTTCTAATAGTTTGTGATTCTTTACTATGACTGACAGCAATGAAATGTATGTATTTGTTTGCTGTCATTCTTTTGTTGAACCATTTTTGGGATAAATTTCAAGGAGTAAGGTTCTTAGGCAAAAGACTATGAGCATTTTTATTCTGTTAAGCTTACTAAAAGAATTGTACCTTTCATTCTTAAATGCCTACCATTGCCTTTTCAATGAAACACCACTTCTCAAAGGTCACCAATGGCTTCTTAATTACCAAATCAACCCTCTTGACTTCTCTTGCAATATTTAATACTAATTTACTAATTTACTATCACTTTCTCAAAACTCTCTTCTCTCTTCAGTTGATGATATGATATTTTGGCTCTCTTTCTACCTCCTTGACTTATTTTTTTCTTTAGGAACCTCCTAAATGTAGCCTTTCCCAAGGTTCAATTCTATATGCTTCAACACTATTATCTCTATGTCTTTAGCTTTGACCTCTTTCTTAAGCTCTAGACTTGCATTGCTTCATCTCTTATTAATGCTCCCATATATGTTATCATGTCTAACAATGAATTAATTTTCCTTCTCCAATCAGTTTCCTCTATTTTATCTCTGATAGTGCTACTTCCACCCCTGGAGTCTGGACACCATCGAGACATTTTGATCATTTTTCCTTCCTTGCGCAATCCATCACATCAGTTGCCCTGTTATATAAATTCTAATTTTGCAGTTTCCCTTGTTTCTTTCATTTAGTTTTTCCTGAATTCATTCATTCATTCATTTGTTCATTCATTCCACAAATGCTTATTGAGAACTATGCCAGGCACCATTTAAGGCACCAAGGATACTAGACAAAAATCTTGGCCATCTTTTAGCTGATGTTCTAATGGAGGAAGACACACAAGCAGATAAGTACAAATAGAACGTCAGATAACGAAAGTTTTATAAAGAAAAATTAGGGAAGTTGGATAGAGAAGATTGGGACAGAGTGTGTATATGTGCACAATTTGAAATGGTATACTCCAAGGGAGCTAACTGACATTTAAGCAGAGATTTGAAGGAGGTCAGGAAAGGGCCAGACAGATATGGGAGGGCACAAGTGGAGCATTCCAGGCAGAAGGACTAACAGCAAGTGAAGGGCCTTGAGATGGAAGAGATCATATGTGTTCCAGAAATAGCAAACTGGCAGTGTGATGAAGCTGAGTGAATAAAACAAAGAGTAGTAGGAGGTATGCTCCAAGAGGTAAATGGAGAGGCCAGACCATGTAGGGCTTTGCAGGCCATTGTAAGGACATTGGCTTTTTACTATGAACGAAATGGGTCTCCATTGGAGAGTTTTGAGAAAAGGAGCAACCTGATTTGACTTTTTTATTAAGAAAACCCTGGCTGCAAGATGGAAACTAGACTATAGTAGGGCAAGGGTAGAAACAGGGACCAAGGAAAGAGATACTGCATTAAGACAGGTGAGAGCTGATAATGGCTTGGACGAGGGCAGTGGTAGTGAAAATGGTGAAAAATTATTGGATTCTGGATTTGCTTTTGATTGGGTATGGGATATGAGAGGACACAGAGGAGTCAAAACCTGCTGCAAGGTTTTGGCCTGAACTAGAGGAGAATGTGGTTTTCAATAGTGTGTGTGTGTGTGTGTGTGTGTGTGTGTGTGTGCGCATGTGTGTTCACATGCATTTTATCTCTAGTTTCTTGGAACTCCCATAAATTATTATGTTATGTTACCTGTTATATTATATTATTATCCTTAATTACTTTTCACCAGGGCTGTCAGTAGTCTATAATAAAAATATTCAATGGTAAATCTGATCTCCTCTCCTAGCGTTTCTCCTCACTCCAGTTTATCCTTTATAAAGTGAAGTACTAAGCATATGACCATCTTCAGTGACTTCCAACTGCACTTAATTTAGCAGGCAGACTCTTCTGTCATATATTCAAAGGCCCTCCATAGTATGAGCATAACCTGTTTCTTCAGCTCTGTCATTCACTATTCCCTTATATATTCAAAATAAGTTGGCTCACTGCTCCTTGAATACAGTGTTTAAGTTGACATCTAACATGTTATAGATCATGCTTATATGGGATAGCATAATGGTTAAGATCACAGAGTCTACAGCATGGACACCCCAGGTTTGAATTGTGATTCTATTTCTAATTTTGTGCTTTTGGGCAGTTTATTTAACCTCTGTTGCCAGAGTTCAGTTCCATCCGGTCCAGGGGTACCTGAAGGATGGATGGTGTTGGCGAGAGAGGGATGAGAGAGCCCCGAGATTCTTTCTGGTCACCAGGCAGGCATCTCTGCACTGTTTGAGACTCAGCTTTATTTACGGTTAAGTGTATGGGGAACAGCACAGAAGTGGCATTTGCCTTAGACAGTGATTTTTGATGACAAATTTCTTTGATATGTAAAAATTTCCCAGAACATAGATTTGTAGAAGACTCATGCATAGCCTTTATCAATAGTGATTGATATAGATGATTTAGATGCTTATATGGGGAAGGAAGGTATCTTTAGCATTCAAATATAAGACAGTGTTTTTAGCATAGCAAAGGCAAAAGTTAGTTCTTTGTGAGCAGGGGTCAATAGCCTGTTTGCTTAAGGGGAAAAAACAGGATTCTCAGGAAATGCAATGTTTGCTCCCATAATCACAAAAGAAGAAATTCCTACAATAAGTTCCTTCACAAGATGGAGTCAGCATATCAGGGCCAGAAGGGGACAAGTCACTCCCAATATCAATCAACAAGGTGCCTTGGGGGTTGGTGCTCAAGCAGAAACAATTGAGTGAGGGTGGATATGGGTCATCATTTGACAGCAGGAGGCCTTGCAAACCTGCCTTAACCTCACAAGGAGTTTTTACAACTAGTGAGTTCAGAATGGCTCCCAAGACTCTATGTCTTAGTTTTCTATCTGAAAAAGGCGGGGGGGGGGTAACAGTAATCTATGTCATAGAGATTTTTTTTGGTAAATATTTATTTTTGAGAGGCAGAGAGAGACTGAGCACAAGCAAGGGAGGGGCAGAGAGAGAGGGAGACGCAGAATCAGAAGCAGGCTCCAGGCTCCAAGCTGTCAGCACAGACCCTGATGCGGGGCTGGAATCCACTGTGAGTTCATGACCTGAGCCGAAGTCAGACAGTCAACTGACTGAGCCACGCAGGTGCCCCAGAGATGTTTTGAGGATGAAAAGATTTTAGTTTCTTTAACGTTTATTCATTTTTGAGATCCAGAGCCAGAGCAGGGTAGGGGCAAAGAGAGAGGGAGACAAAGAATTTGAAGCAGGCTCCAGGCTCTGAGCTGTCAGCACAGAGCCTAACGTGGGGCTCAAGCTCACAAACTGTGAGATCATGACCTGAGCTGAAGTCCAGTGCTTAACTGAGCCACCCAGGCACCCCAAGGATGAAAAGATTTTATATATAAAATACTTAAACAGTGCCTGCCACAAGTGCTCTAATGCGTTAACTGTTAACTGCCGTTATTATTACTGTTACTATTTTTGTTTATTCTCATTCTCTCTTCCCACTCTCTCCTCACCCCCACCAACATAATATCAGTTCCAAAAGTCAGGAATTTTTGTTGTGTTCACTACTCTATCCGTAGCAACTACAGTTGTGACACATAAGAAACACTCGTAAATATGTGTGGAATGAATGATTGCATTTTCTCAGCTTGAGATGCTGACTACTGATGCCTCTTCCTCCTGTTCTCTTAAAAAATCTGTCCAAACTGTAAGGCTCATCATGGATGCCATGGAACTGTTTGTTGTTTTCTGATCCTTCTCCCCAAACTAAATCTCTCATTTCTTTGAACTCCCATTATATGTTGTTTATGTATTTCTTACATCCCTTTCCTTTCTTTGCCTTTTATCTTAATCATTTGTATCTAATCTTGCTACTAGATATTAAGTTCTTAAAGCACGGACTGTATATTACTCAGTTTATATCCCCTGTAGTGTCTAGTATAATGCCTTGGACATGTTAGATGCTGAATAAACATTTCCTGATTGAATTGAATTTGTTCTCCTATTTATATCCTTAGTTTTATATGAAATTTCAGATTTCTCAGTCATGATTCCAAAGCATTAAATCACTATGCAGTTTATCTCTTAGCATCCTAAGTGTTCAAGTTTAGAAAGACTATTTTTTTAAATCTTCAATTGCATAAGAAGGAGATTTATCTTAATCAAACCTTGTTTTAACTGCCTAAGGACTTTCTGCCAGACCATAAATTGTTCCAATGGTAAAAGGGAGGGTTTGTCAAATATGGTATCATACAGCTGGAATTCAGTGGTCTAGTAACTTCCCCAAAGAACTAGGATGAAGAAAAAAGGCTTTGTGCAGATAAAGTATGTGTCACAAAATCCATGCACTTAAGCTCATGTACTTTATAGGGTAAGCTCCTCAAATCCTCACTCATAATTTATTTACTTATCATTATGCTTAAATCATGATTATCGGATTTTCCAGCCAACAGCTGTGGAGAAGCAATTTAGAAATGTTAGAAAGGCTCATAGAAGATAGGAGGGAGGGACAGCTGATTGTAAGGAAGGAGGCAGAAAAAACAAAAAACAGGCTAAGGACGCACAGCAGTGTGGGACTAAATAGCCCTATGTTGCTTAAATAGGCCTTGAGAGCATTGGTGTGTTATAACATAGTATAGTAATTGATATTCATAGTAGTGACCAAAATTCGTCAAAAGTAATTAATTTCTGATCATCCACAATATTCTGTTTATGAAAATAAGCAGTGAGTATTGTGTTTAGATTCCTACCCATAAGATTAAATTAAAAATGGTTTGTTTATAAGGTCGTAAGACTTTAACTAGGTGGACAACTTGGATAATTCATTCCTGAGAGGTTACAGATAATACAGGTCTTCCTGAATTTAGTATACACTTTCTTGTTAAAGTTCCTCTAACTAGAATTGAAACACAGTGGTGAGGCAGCATGAGACAGTAAATGCATAAAAGTGAATTGTTCACTTGCCCTACATTTATAACATAGGAACTATGATTATAGAGCAGATGTTGACTGATTGAAATGCTGTATGCTCAATCATGTTAGTGTTTATTTGATAACGAATGCCATTTGTTTAGCTTTGCTCATTTATTCAGTGACTGTGGCCTGGAATTTTATTAGATGCTATATAGCTGTGCCCAATAGAATGCTGAGAGAGTCAAAGATTGGAAGAGATTGGATAAGAATTTGGAACTCAAGCTTTGGAAATGAAAAGGGAAAGAAGTCTTTAATTCGGAAAGTTTTCAATTTTAAACCTCTTGGTTGTTTTTTTTTTAATTTATATATGGGTACTGGAACACAGAAGCGACTAACCATTTGGCAATATTCATTGCTTTTTAAGCTTTTTTTCTGAAAACTTGCATTTTCATAAAAGTCTTTTCAGTGACTACCCAGGGAGAGAAAGAGCCAAGAAAATTTCCTGAAATGGAACCATTTACAACTAATGTGTTTCTGAATAATGGAGAAAACTAAAATTTAATTTTAAAAGTGCTTTAATACTAAACAGCTCTTAGATTTGAAATAAATTATTCAACTAATTTTTTACTCTCCCTTGGAGCCAGTTAGCAAATATCTTTTGTGTTGTAGCAAGATTACAGCCAATGATTTCATGGAAACATTTATTCAAATATTGTATTTTATTAGCTGGTAATAACTGGGCCTTTGTGATATAGAAACAAGTATAATAAATATTTGAATGAATAGATTTATGACCTAGATAATTTGGAAGAATCATTTTAAAACTTGGATTAATTGTGACATCTAGAAGTAGCATTTTAGGCCATCTTGCAACATATTATACAATTCAAGATACAGTGAAACATTTTTAAAATTAAGACTTTAAGTAATGTATTTTAGAAAGAACTTTATTTTTAAGAATAAGATAAATTATGTTCCTAACACTGCTACTCAAATATTTTTGTGTATATTTTACCCTCTTGAGAAAGGCAGAAGAGGATTTTTAATTGTTGCCTATGCAGGATTAGAGTTTTTAACTCAAGCTACACAAGCAAACTGAAGTCAGTTAAGAAGGATGTAATATGTTATACAAATGTGGTATGTTATGTAGCATTACAAGTTCCTTGTGATCTCTATAAATAGCCTTAAAATTTTTTTTCATTTATTTAAAAATAACAATAGGGGCACCTGGATGGTTCAGCCGGTTAAACAACTGCCTCTTGATTTCAGCTCAGTTCATGATCTCATGGTGGTAAGATTGAGCCCCATGTTGGGCTCCACACTGGGCATGGAGTCTGCTTAAGATTCTCTCCCTCTCCCTGCACCCCTGCCCCACATGCGTGCACATGCATTCGTGCTCTCCTATAAGTAAATAAAAATAGTAAATCCAATGCATGTTAAGATAAACAATATTTTAATGAACAATAACTGTCTTTTCTGCTGCTTCATTAAGAGCATTTTTAAAAAAATTTTAATGTTTATTTCATTTATTATTAATATTTTGAGAGAGACAGAAAAGGAGGAGAGAAAGCATGAGTGCCAACGCAGGGAGGGACAGAGAGAGGAGAGAGACAATTCCGTGTAGGCTCCGTGTGCTGTCAACAGTAAAGTCCAACACAGGGCTCAAACCCACACACTGTGAGATCATGACCTGAGCTGAAATCAAGTCAGTGGCCCAACTGACTGAGGCACACAGGTTCCCCGTCATCAAGAACATCCTTAAGTGAGATGGTATTTATTTCCCAAGTGCATTGTGGCAAAGAATACAATGGCCAGTAGTATAGTTTGGTGCCCTGCCTTCATCCATGACATGGTGCCAGCAGTTTTACTCATTACTGCTTTTATTTTAGGCAACAGTTTTATTAAGATATAATTCACATACCATATACTTTGCTCATGTAAAGTGTACCGTAGTTTTTAATATATTCATAGAATTGTTCTGTCATCACCAAAATCAATTTTAGAGCACAAAAAAGCCCCATATAGATACAACTAATATATATATAACTAATCAGTCCCCAATTCCCTCTAATATTCCCCTCCTCCAATCCCCAAAAACCATTAGTCTACTTTCTGTCTCTATAGTTTGGACTTTTCTGGACATTTCATATAAGTGGAATCATATAATGCATGTTTTTACAATTATTTTCTTTTTCACTTACCATAATATTTTAAAGGTTCATCCATGTTGCAGTCGGTATTTTATTGTTTTTGTGGTGAAAGAATATTGCATGGATTCTATATTTTGTTTATTGATCCATGAGTGGATGGATGTTTGAGTTGTTTCTACTTTGAGCAATTATGAATAATGCTGCTATGAACATCTGTGTACATGTTTTTGTGTGGACATTTGTTTTCACTTCTCTTGATTATATACCTAGGAGTGGAATTTCTGAGTCATATGCTAACTCTATGTTTAAGTTTTTGAGGGGCTGCCAGACTGTTTTCCTAAATAGCTGCATCATTTTACATTCCCACAAGGAATATACAAGGGTTCCAATTTTTCCCCACATTTTCACCAATACTTGTTATTATGTTTTATATCCATCCCAATGAATCTGAAGTGGTATTTCAGTTGTGATTTTAAAAAGTTAATATTTATTTATTTTTGAGACAGAGCACGAACAGGGGAGGGGCAGAGAGAGGGAGACACAGAATCTGAAGCAGCCTCCAGGCTCTGAGCTGTCAGCACAGAGCTTGACATAGGGCTTGAACTCACAAGCTATGAGATCATGACCTGAGGTGAAATCGGATGCTTAACCAACTGAGCCACCCAGGTGTCCTTCAGTTGTGATTTTGATTTGAATTTCCCTAAAGAATAATGATATTAAGCATCTTTTTATGTGCTTATTGGCTAATTGTTTATCTCCTTTGGAGAAATGCCTGTGCAAATTTTTTGCCTATTTTTTAATTGAGCTATTCATATATTTACAAATTTTTTAAATGTTATTTTACTTTTGAGAGAGAGACAGAGCATGAGTGGGGTAGGGACAGAGAGAGGGAGACACAGAATCCAAAGCAGGCTCCAGGCTCTGCACAGAGCCCAACATGGGGCTCAGACCCACAAGCCATGAGATCATGACCTGAGCTGAAGTCTGATGCCCTACTGAGCCACCCAGGTGCCCCAGGGTGGCACTTCTTATTATTGAGTTGTACGAGTTATTTATATAATCTGGATATAAGTTCCTTATATATATGTGACCCTAATTCTGTGGGCTATTTCACCTTCTTAATGGTGTCCTTTGTAGCATAAAAGGTTTTAATTTGAGCGCACCTGGGTGCCTCAGTTGGTTAAGCATCCAACTCTTGATTTCTGGATCTTGGTTCACGGTATCAAGCCCTGCTTTAGGTGCTCTGCTATAAGCACAGAGCCTACTTGGGATTCTCTCTCTCCCTCTCTTTCTCTACCCCTCCCCTCATCCTCTCCCTCTCAAAATAAATATTTTTAAAAGGTTTTAATTTTGATAATGTCCAATTTACTAACTTTTTTTTCTTTTGCTGCTGTGCTTTGTGTCATTTCTAAGAAACTATTGCCTAACATGGGTTCACAAGGATTTTTACTCCAGTGTTTTCTTCTAAGGGTTTTATAGTTTTAGCTCTTACATTGAAGTCTGTGATGCATTTTCTGTTAATATTCTTGTATGGTATGAAGAAGGAATCCCATTTCATTCATTTGCATGTGGGTGTACACTTGTCCCAGCACCATTGTTAAAGACTATTATTTTCCCCCATCGAATTGCATGGTCTTGGCACGTTTGTGAAAAATCAGTTGATTTTAAATGTAAGGGTTTAGTTCTGGACTCAGAGAGACTCAACTGTATTCTATTATAATAATCTGTGTGTCTATCCTTCAGCCAGTTCCATTGATAAATGTCTATCCTTATGCCAGTACCACACTGTCTTGATTACTTTGTAGCTTTGTAGTAAGTTTTTATTTTTTTCATTTAATTAATTTAATTTAAGTTTAAGTTTATCCATCTATTTTGAGAGAGAGAGAGGGAGAGAGAGAGAATCCCAAGCAGGCTCCACTCTGTCAGCTCTGAGCCTGAGGCCGGGCTCCAACTCACAAACGGTGAGATCATGACCTGAGCTGAAATTAAGAATCACATGCTTAACCAACTGAGCGACCCAGGTTCCCCTGAGTTTTTAAATCAGGAAATGTGAGTTTTCTAACTTTATTTTTCAAAATTGCTGTACCCCTTGGATTTCCATATGGTTTTTAAGATCGGCTTGACAATTAAAAAAAAATTTTTTTTAACGTTTGTTTATTTTTGAGAGACAGATCACAAGTGGGGGAGGGGCAAAGAGAGAGGGAGACAGAATAGAAAGCAGGCTCCAGGCTCCAAGCTGTCAGCTAAGACCCCTACGGGCGCTCTAACCCACAAACTATGAGATCATGACCTGAGCTGAAGTCGGACACTCAACCGGCTAAGCCACCCAGGTGCCCCTCAGCTTTCTGCAAAGATTCTGACTGAGATTTTGATAGGGATTATGTTGAACCTATAGATCAATTTGGGAAATGTTGCTATCTTTTAAAGAATGTTTTATTTTATTTTTGAAAGAGAAAATGTGCGTGAGAGTGGGGAAGGGGCAGAGAGAGGAGACAGAGGATCAAAAGTAGGCCCTACAGTGGCAGCAGAGAGCCTCTTGGTATGACCTTATGAATGCTGAGATCATGACCTGAGCCAAAGGCCAGAGGCTCAACCGACTGAGCCACCCAGGTGGCCCAGAAATATCGCCATCTTAACAGTATTAGGTCTTGTAGTCTGTGAACATGGAATGTCTTTCCATATATTTAGGTCTTTACTTTCTTTCAACAATATTTTCTAGTTTTTGGTATAAATTTTATACATTTTTTTGTCAAATTAATTTCTAAGTTATTTTATTTGTAGCTTTATTATAATTGGCATATAAAGTTATATACATTTAAGGTGTACAAATGATGACTTTATACACATATATTTCAAAATATATTGCAGTAATGCAATTTCTGGATCATAGGGTAGTTTTATTTTTCACTTTTTGAGGAATCTCCATTCTGTTTTTCACTGTGGCTGCACCAGTTTGCATTTCAACAAACAAGTGCGAGAAGTTTGCCCTTTCTCCATATCCTTGCCAACACCTGTTTTCTCTTGTGTTGTTGATTTTAGCCATTCTGACAGGTGTGAGGTGATAACCTCCTTCTAGTTTCGATTTGCATTTCCCTCATGATAAGTGATGATGAGCATCTTTTCATGTGACTCTTGGCTATTTGGATGTCTTCTTTGGAGAACTCTCTGTTCATATTTTCTGCCCATTTTTTTAATTGGATATTTTGTTGTTTGGGTATTGAGTTGTGTATGTTCTTTATATATTTTGGATATGAGCCCTTTAGCAGATAGATAATTTGTAAATATTTTCTCCCATTCAGTAGCTTACCTTTTTGTTTCGTTAATTGTCTCCTTCATCATGCAGGACATTTTTATTTTGATGTAGTCCCAATAGTTTATTTTTGTTCAGGAGCCATATCTAGAAGATAGTTGCCACAGCCAATGTCAGAGAAGGTACTCTTCTGGGATTTTTATGGTTTCAGATCTCACATGTAGGTCTTGAATCAGTTTTGAATTTATTTTGATGTGATACAAGAAAGTGATACAGTTTAATTCTTTCGCCTGTTGCCATTCAGTTTCCCCAACACCATTTGTCAGAGACTTTTTTCCATTGGATATTCTTTCCTGCTTCATCAAAGATTCCTTAGCCATGTAATTGTGCATTTGTTTCTGGGTTTTCAGTTTTGTTCCCTTGATCTATGTGTCTGTATTTGTGCCAGTACCATACTGTTTTTATTACTACAGCTTTGCAGTATGATTTGAGGTCTAGAATTGT
This sequence comes from Proteles cristata cristata, assembly GCA_017311185.1. Taxonomy (NCBI): domain Eukaryota; kingdom Metazoa; phylum Chordata; class Mammalia; order Carnivora; family Hyaenidae; genus Proteles; species Proteles cristata. The sequence goes on from JAESUZ010000998.1 coordinate 15,617, forward strand.
GATGCTTGCAGCTTTGCTTTTCTTTTTCAAGATTGCTTTGACTATTCAGGGTCTTTTGTGGTTCCATACAAATTTTAGGATTGTTTCTTCTAGTTCTTCAAAAAAATGCTGTTAAATTTTTTTTAAAAAACTAAAAATGCTGTTGGCATCTTGATAGGGATTTCAGTGAATGTGTAGATTTCTTTGTGTAGTATAGATGACAGTATTTGTTCTTCCTCACATGGTAGTTCTGTTTAATTCCTCGAGGAAATTCCATATTGTTTGCAACAGTGGCTATACTAATTTACATTCCCAACAACAGTGCACAAGGGCTTCATTTTTTCTACATCCTCACTGTCTTTTATTATCTGTTATCTTTTTGATAACAGTCATTCTAGCAGGTGTGAAGTAGCATCTCATTATGCTTTTGATTTGTATATCCCTGATGATTAATGATATTGAGTATCTATTCATGTACCTGTTAGACATTTGTATTCCATCATTGTAAGACTATTTATTTAGGTCCTTTGCTCATTTTTAAATTGGATTATTGTATAGCTAAAACCTGGAAAGAGCCTAAGTGTCCATCAACAGATGAATGGATCAAGAAGATGTGGTTTATCTATACCATGGAATACTACATGGCAATGAGAAAGAATGAAATCTGGCCATGTGTAGTAACATGGATGGACCTTGAGGGTGTTATGCTGAGCGAAATAAGTCAGGCAGAGAAAGACAAATATCATATGTGTGCACGTATAGGAGGATTAGGAGGAGCTTAGCAGAGGACCAATGGAGAGAAGAAGGGCGGAAATGGTGGGGAAAGGGGGAGAGGCAAACCATGAGAGACTCTTGAATGCTGACAAAAACTGAGGACTGGTGGATGTGGGGGGGAGGAGGGGTGGGCATGGAGGAGGGCACTTGTGGGGATGAGCACTGGGTGTTATGTGGAAACTAATTTGACAATAAACTATTTGAAAATAAAAAAAATAAAAAAAATAAATTGGATTATTGTATATATTTTTGGTTTTGATGCTATTGTAAATGGTATAATTTTTATATTTCATTCCTAGTTGTTTATTACAAATATAGACATATAACTTATTTTGTATATTCATCTTTCTTCAGGTAAACTTTCCAAATTCATTTATTAATTCTAGTAGTTTTTTGTGGATTCCTTGGCATTTTCTGTATCTAATATCATGTCATCTGCAGGCAGATATAGCTCTTTTATTTAAAAAGAAAATTTAAATATGTATTTATTTTTGAGAGAGAGAGAGAGAGAGAATGTGAGGGGCAGAGACAGAGAGGGAGACAGAATCTGAAGCAGGCTCCAGGCTCTGAACTTTCAGCACAGAGCCTGACACGGGGCTCCACCCCACAAATCATGAGATCATGCATGACCTGAGCTGAAGTTAGACGCTTAACTGACTGAGCCACGCGGGCGCCCTGAGATAGTTTTACTTCTTTTCCAATCTGGATGCCTTTTTTAAAATTGCCTAATTTTATAAACAGAATCTCTACTACAATAGTGAGTAGAAGTGGTGAGAGCAGACAACCTTGGCTTCTTCCAGTCTTTAATCATTTAGTATTTCATTAACTCTAGGTCTTTCCTACATACCTACCCTTTATCCAGTTGAGGAAGTTCTCTGACATTCATAATTTGTTGAGTGTTTTTATCACAAAAGGGTGTTGAATTTTGTCAATATGTTTTTATGGCTTTTGAAACATTCGTGTCTTTTTCCTTTATCCTATGCACATGGTATATTTCATTAACTGATTTTCTGATGTTAACCCTTTTATTCCTGGGATAAATCCCACTTGGTCATGATGTAAAATCCTTTCTATATGTTTCTGGATTCAGTTTGGTAGTATTTTGGGGGGGATTGTATTCCTGTATTCATGAGATATTAGTCTATAGCTTCCTTATGATATCTTTCCTTGGTTTCGGTATCAGGGTTACACTGATCTCATAGAATAAGCGGGGAAGTGTTTCTTGCCTTCTGTTTCACAGAAGTGTTTGTGAAGGATAGGTGTTAATTTCTCTTTATATGTTTATAAGAATTCACCAATAAAGCTGTCTGAACCTAAACTTTTCTTTGTGAGCTCTTTTTAAATTATTAATTTAATCTATTTACTTGATATAGTTCTATTCACATTTGCAATTTCTGTCTCAATCACTTTTGGATGTTTTTGTCTTTCTAGATATTTGGCCATTTCAGCTCAGTTATCTAATTTGTATCCATATAGTTGTTCATAGTTTTTTTTAAATATTTGTACAGTCACTAATGATGTCTGCTATCTCATTCCCAATTTTAGTAGTTTCATTCTTTTTTGTTTGTTTGTTTCATCAGCCTAGCATTTGTCAATTTTACTGATCTTTTCAAAGAATATAAATGGTTTTTTGAGAAAGGAAGCAACAACTTAAGAATTAGAAGGCAGCTAAATAACCTCTATATAATCGTCTCACTGGCAATGTGTTCTTGGCCACATGTTTCTTAACATCTTGGAGCCTTGGATGCTTCATTTATAAAATGGGGCAATGAGGCTTGCCTCACAGATTTGACTCTTAAGATTAGATGAAATAACATGTAAAATCTCTAGCACAATACTTTTTCATGGTAGACTTTCAATAATTCCTCATACCCTTCTTTTCTATATCATTATGCTGACCCCAGCACAACTGCATTATTCTCTGATTACCAGTCTAATTTAATAAAATAAGCATTAGAAAGGCATTTTCACCTAATGTCTAAAAATATTTTTTTCTGTATTGTCTGCCTACCGTTAAAACCAAGCTGATGTTCATTTACACGAAGACCTTGGGACATACCAATTTCTGAATGTAATCAGGTGAAACAATGATAGTTTAATATTAACCTAGGTGCTTCTAAAAGCACAACTGATATCCTCTATAATAAATTATTAGGCTCTGTATTATTTTCATCTTTTTCTCATTTCAAGAGTAATTTTATTTTCCTATCAAATATCCATAAGAGATAGGGCACCTGGGTGACTTACTTTGTCAGGTAAGCATCCAACTTCGGCTCAGGTCATGATCTCATAGTTCATGGGTTCAAGCCATGCTTTGGGCTCAGCCTTGCTTTGAGCTCTGTTCTGACAGCTCAGAGCCTGGAGCATGCTTCAGATAATGTGTCTCCCTCCCCTGATCATGCTCTGTCTCTCTTAAAAATAAACATTACAAAATATATATCCATAGAGATTATTTTTCTCTTCCTGAAGGGGAGCATCATCTCTAAGATAACTTTAACATTTTTGAGAGATAATCATGACCTTCTAATAAATTTTATGATAATTTAGTACTATTATAAAAGTTATCAAAACTCCTTTTAAATTGTGGTATACAGGGGCGCCTGGGTGGCTCAGTTGGCTAAGCGACTGACTTCAGCTCAGCTCATGATTTCATGGTTCATGAGTTTGAGCCCCACATCCCCACATCAGGCTCTGTGATGACATCTCAGAGCCTGGAACCTGCTTCAGATTCTGTGTATCCCTCTCCCTCTGCCCCTCTCCTGCTTGCTCTCTCTGCCTTTCTCAAAAATGAATAAACATTAAAAAAATTGTGGTATTCAATTTATTTAAGTAATGAAAGGGGCCTCTGGGGGAGTGAGGGAGAAAGGTACCTCTGATCCAATTTTGCATTTTTTTAAAAGTGTTTACCTCCTGTTATTAGAATTTGCATTGTCTCTTTCCCTGAGTATCCTTTGGCCTAATCTCCTCTATCGTGTATCCTCATTGCTTGCTAGTAACTTGGGAAAACATTTGTCTTATAAACTTGGAGTCAATGAAGAAGGACTCCTTTTTAGAAATAGGAATTTAATGTTATTGTCACAATTATGAACTCAGTGTTTGGCCCAGATGTTTCATATTCTTCTGAAATGAGGAAGATTTGATAATGCCGCACTTCACATGTGTCTAGCTAGCTGTGGTAACATGTATCTCATGAGCCCCACACTGACTTTACCCTGTGGATGATCAACATAGCTGGAAAATTTGAACTGCAGAATAGGGTTATGGCTAAGTCATGATTGGATTTCTGTGGCCCACCCTGACCCAAGCAGATCACAGAACTGATTTGGGGTGATAGTGGGGTTCATGGGGTCCGGAGCTTATGGCCAAGAAAGAATTGTTGAAGACGTCTTTGGTGCAAAAAGATTATTTTATTGAAGGATGGGGACATGACCCGTGGGCAGAAAGAGCTGCCCTGGGATCTTGAGGAGAGACTGATTTACTGTGGAGTTGGGGGGAGGTAAAGTCCAGGGGAAGTTTCCAAAGAGATTTTCATATGCTAAAGGAGACTCAGAGGATACTGGAGACCTAGCTATTGTCAAGCTATGGTGGTTTTCCCTCTAGCAAAGCATTAGCATAAAGACAGTAGGGAGTTCCTGGAAAAACGTTTTACTCTGCCTGCCTCAAGTATTTGTCAATGGGCTGCAGGGTGTAAGGAAATTTAGTTCCATCTGCCATTTCCTTCTGTCTTTGTTCCCCACATCACTATGGAGGGGTGATGGAGACTCAGGTCCTGCAGGCTAATGATCTCTATCAGTTAACCTTTTGTTTACCCCTTTCTTTTGTTCTCGGGCAGCCAGGAGTGCCTGAGGAATATCACATATATCCCATCTGGTTGGGGGGGTCGGGGGTGGGAGGGTGGTTTAAGGCCTGATTTCCATCATCACTTGGATTATCCAGGACAGATTTTGAAGAATAGGAGGGAAGCACTAAGGATTGAACCTTTCTTTACCCCACGTAGGTGATACCAGAATTATTTTGTTACATTAATGTTTTAACACATAAATGTTTACTCATTGTAATATATGGAAGAACTGTCATTTGCAAATATTTAGGGTTTTATTTGCCTTTGGAGAACCTCAGCTCCCAGGACTACACTTTTTGTACCTCAATTTCTTTATAAAATGAGGATAAGAGTACTTAAAATGCCCCCTAGCTTCCCAGTCACCTCATACAGAAATTCCTCTGTCTTTCCACTTAGCTTTTCTACTCCTAGGAGCTCACATATGAATTTTGTAAATTGTGGTTGCATGTATTATGTTTTATATCTCCTACTAAATTACAGTCTTCTTGAGGCCAGGAATTAGTTGAATTTTCATCTGTGTTGAGCTTCATAATTTCTGGTTTAATGCTTATATGTTAAATACACTTCAACCTTCATTGTAATTGTTATGGAACCTGGTCTGGATCACCGGGTGGAAGAACCAAGTGGCACTTGGAGGTCTTGGAAGGCAGGAGATTTATTTCACCTTGGCGGGCTCAGAGGAGATCACTCTCCGGAGGTCTGAATCCTGAGCCTCAGTAGAGGGAGCAATTTGTAGTCTGTTACTTCTGTATTCCGCATCAGGAGTAATTTGGTGTGCAGCAAGCAGGGTAGGAACAAGAACGTGGAAGGGGAGTCTTCGCTCAGGGACTGGGATTTCCCTATCAGTCCTGTCGGCCATGTTAGAACGGATTTTCCCCTATCATTGATAACTTTAGCTGCCTTCTTTATTTTTTATTTATTTATTTTTTTTTTAAATATTTTTATTTATTTCTAGGAGAGAGAGAGACAGTGTGAGCAGGGGAGGGTCAGAGAGAGAGGGAGTCACACACTGAAACAGGCTCCAGGCTCTGAGCTGGTAGTCAGCACAGAGCCCGACGCGGGGCTCGAACCCACGAACCGTGAGATCATGACCTAAGCGAAAGTCGGACGCTTAACCGACTAAGCCACCCAGGCGCCCCATTAGCTGCCTTCTTTAAATCATGATTTTTGTCTCGTCCTCTAATAGAATAGTAAGAATTTATTTAGGCATATGGAACAGTACAGACAAGAAGTAAGTAGAACAAAAGGAACAAAGAGAACAAAATAAATATACTTGACATAAGAGAAGAACCAAGTTAGGAAGCACACAAGGAACGAGAAATGCGTATGATTTAAATTTTAGGCAGAAAAGCATCAGTGACTGTTTTAAGAAGTCTAAGGGAGAGGACCAAGTCCCATTACTCTTAGTGATAAGTGAAAATCAACTTGATTAGACATGGTAATAGTGTTGGAGAGGGACAAAATTACAAGAGATTGAATAGTAAGATGTCCATCACCAATGTGAAAGAACATTCAAGTCGTAGTTCTTTTTATGTCTAATAGTTAATTGTTAACTATTCTCAATATTAATTCTCAACTCTGAGTATACAGAAATCTGAGGAAAGCAAGTACTTTGGAATCAAACAGCCTGGCTTTGGAGTTGGGAGTGATAAAGGCTAGAGGAAGTTTCCAAAGGGATTTTTATATGCTAAAGAGGACTCTAAGGCCTACCCATTGTCCTAAGGTTATTTTTCCCTCGAGCAAAGCAGTAACATTAAGACAGAAAGGAGTTCCTGGGGAACTGTTCCATTCTGCCTGCCTCAAGTATTTGAGCTGCAAATTATAAGGAACTTTAATTTCATCTGCCATTTCCTTCTGTCTTTGTTCCCCATATCACTATGGAGGGGAAGGTGATGTTGGGGCTCCAGGAAACTGAGTATGTAAGTTTCTGGAGATTAGCCTGTTGATAAGACTGCCTTTTTCTTATAAAATACTAAGACACTTGCAAACTGTTGGAGTCTCCATTACTGTGATCTCTGTCAGTTAACCATTTGTTTTCTTTCTTTTGTTCTTGGGCAGCCAGGAGTGACTACCCAGTGTGTTACGGATATCACACATATCTCACCTGGGGGAGGGGGTGGTGTTTGCAGGGTGTCAGCTTTTCTTATGCTCCCTCATCATCTTCATCAAGTTTATTTACAGTGGGAAAGTGAAAAGGTATAAAGTAGGCAGTATGACCAGAGGTACTATGTCAGAGAGCTGGGTGAAATGGTGAGAATGAACATTGACTGGGAGGGGTTGGGTGGAATAATACTAATTATTATTATATCGTACAGTTATTATTATTGATAGTATATGTTTAGGACTTATTTGTGAAGTGTTTTCCAGTACGTTATGTCGTTGGTTGACTCTTCACTTCAAGCTACTCCAATCCTCTGGAGAGCTGATTGATTTTGGCATAAATGGAAAAGCTGTTGTATAGTCAGGATAGTTTAAAAGCCAGAGAAAAGAGTAGTGATTGTCAATCCTGTCACCTTCTCCCCCTCTCCCACTTCCCCATACTCACTCCTTAATTCCTACGATTGGAAGGGGGTTGACCTTGGTCAGTTGGCTTACCAGAGGATATGACAAACACATTCGCTCTTTTCTCTTGCTCTCATTTTTGTCACACACACACACACACACACACACACAGCCTTTATTCTTTGGAACAGCACTTAAATGGGGCAATGTTTCAGAGTTCATGTGTGGAATATACTCTTTGAGGCTTGAATTTAAAACTTCAATGAGGGGCACCTGGGTGTCTCAGTCAGTTAAGTGTCCGACTTCAGCTCAGGTCATGGTATCGGGGTTCATGGGTTCAAGCCCCACATCAGATTCTGTGCTGGCAGCTCAGAGCCTGGAGCCTATTTCAGATTCTGGGTCTCCCTCTCTCTCTCTGCCCCTCCCCCTCATGTTCTGTCTCTCTGTCTCAAAATTAAATAAACTATAAAAATAAATGTAAAAAACCTTCGATAAAACCACAAGAAAGTAATCAGGAGCATCACTGAGCAGGTGGAACAAATTTGTTAAATCTGTTTTGAAAAAATAATAACTGACTTTAAGGTGATGAATAAGCTTCAGGTTTACTGTTCCATAATCAGGGTGGGAACAAAGGAGTGTTATGGAACTAGGCTGGATTGCTGGCAGAAAAACCAAGCGGCACTCAGAGATCTTGGTGGATCAGAGTTTTATTTTACACTAGTGGGCTCAGAGAAGATCCATCTCCAGAGATCTGCTTCCCAAGCACAAGCATGGGGGACAATTTATCATCTGTTACTTCCACATTCTGCATTAGTAGTAATTTGGCCTAAAGGAAAGCAGGACAGGAAGAAGAACCCAGATGAGGAGCCTCTAAGCTAGGGACGAGAACTTACGTTAGTTCTGTCGCCCATCTTATGGTGCATAACTTTACTTATTTTCACAACAGGAGGAGCAAATGTATAGGTTTTCTGAAGACATCTGAGAATATAAGTGCTATCTCTAATATAGCTGATTCCATTGGGGAATGGAGGAACCTCTTCTTCTTAACATCCAGCAAAACTGGGAAGCTTGTCTTTAGCTCTCCTGCGAGGCAGATAGGACTTCAAAAGAACCTGTTCACTTCATCTTGTATATGTTGTAGTAGCTAGCAATATTTCAAACTGTCATAAAACAATGAATTTGGGTGATGATATTAAAGTCCAATATGTACTGCATGGAGAGATACTTAATTTTTATTAACTGTTGATCTTTTACTCAAGACATAGGTGGACAGATGTATTTAGTATAGGACTCTTATTGTAAAGATGGAGTTTTCCCTCCTCTATCTAAAATAGGTATCAGAAGTATCAGAGAATCTCTGTGTTAAAATGGACACAAAGATCATCCACCTTAAGTCCCCATCTCCTCTGTGAATCGCCTCTATATCTCTACCAAATAGTCATCATCCTAGGCTTGAAATGTGTCAGTAATGAAGAACATGCCCTCACTGGAAATGGCCTATGTCATTTGCTGGCCAGACTAGTTGTTACAAAAGTCTTCCTTACTTAGTTAATACTGCCATCAGCTACCCCATGCCTCCCCTCTACAAACTCACAAGCTGTTTTCCACTTGACAGAAATCACCACATCCTCCTCAATCCTCTCTTACCTGCTCTAGACTAAACATCTTCCAACTGTTCCTATCTTACTTTGTTGCACTTCCCACACTGTATTATCAGCATAACCTTAAAGCTGTATTTTCCACACATCGTCTCCATGAGGGCATGGACCACACTTATATTTGAATGTGTGTGATATATAATAAGTGTTTGAATGAAACAAACATGGTATTAAAACCCTCCTAGGCTACTCTTGTTTGAATGTTCTCTGATTTATTCTTCATTAAACAAATACTTACTGAATGCCTTCTGTGTTTTAGGCACTGTGCCAGCATTTAGGAATGTAACAGTGAAAGAGACAGGCATAGTCTCTGACTTCCTGGAACTTAAAATCTAGTGTGAGATATAGACAAGGAAATAAGCGGTACAAAATAAGGAGGTAAGTCTGCAATACACAAAGGACATAGCTTCCAACCAATACTTTCTGGAGTCAGAGAAAGCTTTTGTTTTTTATTGTTAAAACAAAAATATTTTAGATATGATCTGACCAGGCCTGATCGTCACACTCTTCATTTGGATATATGTCTGTTGTTATAGCTTCAGATGATTTTCACCTTGATTATACTACTGCATATTGTTTATTCATTCATTCAATAAATTTTTATCGAACACCCACCATTCCTGAAGAGCTGTGCTAGGAACTGGCCCTACAACAGTGGTTAGAGGTAGATACATGATGAAGCTAATAAAACTTAAGTTCTAAGGACCCTCACTTGCAGGTGCCCCTTCCAAGGGCCTATAGCTAATTTTGTACTTGTAATTTTGTATTGTTTTTCTTAAAGAAGATCTTAGGATCTTAGAATTTATATGTACTTCAAGTCCAGCAAAACCTGTATCTATCTCTGGCTCATATTCCATGGTATGGTTGTACCATTGTTTAACCAGTTACCTGTTGAAGGGACATCAAAGCTGATTCTAGTTTTTGGCAATTACAAATAAAGCTGCTGTGGACATTCATGAACAGGTTTTTACCTATTTTACCTGAAAATAAGTTTTCATTTTCCTGGAATCATTGCCCCAGAAGTACAGTTGCCAGGTGCTTTGATAGTTGTACCAAAGAAACTGCCAAGCTATTTTAGAGTGGCTGTACCATTTTACATCTTTTCATGTACTTCACTGCCATCTTTACATCCTCATTGGTTAAGTATATCTTCATGTCTTTTTCCATTATCTAATGGGATTGTATCTTTACTGTTGAATTTTGAGAATTCTTTATATAGTCTAAATATAAGTCCTTTGTCAGATATGTGGTTTATAAATGTTTTTATTCCCAGTCTGTAACTTTGTCTTTTTGTCTGTAAACATAGGCTTTTATAGAGCAAAAGTTTTTAATTTCGGTGAGGTTCAATTTATCAATTTTTCCTTTTACAGATAGTGTTTTTGGTGTCATGTCTAAGAACTCTTGGCCTATCCCTGACTCCCAAAGATTTTAATCATATGTCTTTTTTTTTTCTAAAATTTTTAAATTTTGTTTTTACTCTTAAGTCTGTGATCTATTTTGAGTTAATTTTTATATTGTCCAATTTCTGCATTCTCAAATGTTACATGGATCTATATATTTACTCCTTCACCAACACCATACCGTTTTGATTAGAGTAGCTAAATAGTAAGCCTTAATATGTGATAGAATAATTCATTCCACTTTTTGTTCTTCTCTAAGGCTGTTCTAGCTATTCTAGGGCTTGTGCCATTCCATATAATGTTTGTGTAAGTTTGCCTGTCTACAAAAGTTCTTTTTGAGATTTTGGTAGGGATGACATTAAACCTGTGGATCAATATGGGGAGAATTGACATCTTTACTGGATCATCTTTTTTTAAAATTTTTAATGTTTATTTATTTTTGAGAGAGAGACACACAGAGTGTGAGTGGGGAAGGGTCAGAGAGAAAGAGCAGGCTCTAGGCTCTGAGCTGTCAGTACAGAGCCTGACGTGAGGCTTGAACTCGCAAATGGTGAGATAAGCCTTGAGCCAAAGTCAGATGCTCAACCCAGTGAGCCACCCAGGTGCCCCATTTACTGTATCATCTTCTAATCCATAAACACAGTAAACCTCCCCATCTATTTAGGTATTTGATTTCTTTTATCAGCATTTTATAAATTTCAGTGTATACCTCCTGTCCATGCTTTGTTAAATATATATCAAAGTATTCCATTTTTCTTCAGAGCAATTTTAAGTGGTATTGCATTTTTTCTTATTGAAATATAGTTGACATACAATGCTTTATTGGTTTCAGATGTATAGTATATTGATTTGACAGTTCTTTTTAAAAATTAATTCGTTTTTAGATTTACATCCAAGTTAATTAGCATATATGATTTCAGGAGTAGATTCCTTAATGCCCCCTTTCCCATGTAGCCAACCCTGCTTCTCACAACCCCTCCAGCAATGCTCTGTTCTCTGTATTTAAGAGTCTTTTATGTTTTGTCCTCCTCCCTGGTTTTATATTATTTTTGCTTCCCTTATGTTATCTGTTTTGTATCTTAAATTCCTCATATGAGTGAAGTCATATGATATTTGTCTTTCTCTAACTAATTTTGCTTAGCATAATACCATTTAGTTCCATCCAGTAGTTGCAAATGGCAAGATTTCATTCTTTATGATTGCCGAATAATATTAATTTATATATATATATATATGGTATGTACATATACCGTATCTTTTTTATCCATTCATCTGTCGATGGACATTTGAGCTATTTCCATACTTTGGCTATTGTCAATAGCGCTACTATAAACATTGGGGTGCATGTGCCCCTTCGAAACAGCACACCTGTATCCCTTGGATAAATATTTAGTAGTGTAGTTACAGGGTCCTAGGGTAGTTTTATTGCTAATTTGTTGAGGAACCTCCATACTGTCTTACAGAGTGGCTGCACCAGTTTGTATTCCCACCAGCAGTGCAAAAGAGATCCTCTTTCTCTGCATCCTCGCCAAAGTCTGTTGTGGCCTGAGTTGTTAATGTTAGCCATTCTGACAGGTGTGAGGTGGTATCTCATTGTGGTTTTGATTTTTATTTCCCTGATGAAGATTGATGTTGAGCATTTTTTCATGTGTCTGTTGTCCATCTGGATGTCTTCTTTGGAGAAGTATCTATTTATGTCTTTTGCCCATTTCTTCACTGGATTATTCCTTTTTTGGGTGTTGAGTTTGATAAGTTCTGTACAGATTTTGGATACTAACTCTTTATCTGATATGCTACTTGCAAATATCGTCTCCCATTATGTTTTTTGCCTTTTAATTTTGCTGATTGTTTCCTTTGTTGTGCAGAAGCTTTTTATTTTGATGACGTTCCAATAGTTCATTTTTGCTTTTGTTTCCCTTGCCTCTGGGGACGTGTTGAATAAGAAGTTGCTGTGGCCGAGGTCAAAAGGTTTTTTTCCTGCTTACTCCTCAGGGATTTTGATGGCTTCCTGTCTTATGTTTAGCTCTTTCATCCATTTTTAGTTTATTTTTGTGTATAGTGTAAGAAAGTGGTCCACGATAATTTTTCTGCGTGTTGCTGTCCTGTTTTCCCAGCACCACTTGCTGAAGAGACTGTCTTTATTCCTTTGGATATTCTTTCCTGCTTTGTCAAAGGTTAATTGGCCATACGTTTGTGGGTCGATTTCCGGGTTCACTATTCTGTTCCATTGATCTGAGTCTCTATTTTTGTGCCAGTATCATACTGTCATGATGATTACAGGTTTGCAATATATCTTGAAGTCTGGGATAGTTATGCCTTTGGTTTTCTTTTTCAAGATTCCTTTGGATATTCAAACTCTTTTCTTGTTCCATACAGATTTTAGGATTGTTTGATCTAGCTCTGTGACAAATATTGGTGTTATTTTGATAGGGATTGTTTGACAGTTCTTTTTTTTAATGTTTATTTATTTATTTTGAGAGAGCGAGGGAGAGGAGAGCAAGAGAGAGAGAGAAGTCACGTGAGCGGGGAAGCCGCAGAGAGAGTGAGGGAGATAGAGAATCTCAAACAGGTTCCGTGCTGTCAGCACAGAGCCCGACACAGGGGTTGAATTCATGAACTGTGAGATCATGACCTGAGCTGAAATCAGGAGTCGGACACTCACCAACTGAGCCATCCAACCACCCCTGATGTGACAATTCTGTACATTACTCAAGGCTCACCATGTGTAGTCACACTTGTCACCGTATAACATATTGTAATATTATTGAGTACATTCCCTATGCCATACATTTCATCTCTGCAGAGAGTGGGGGGATTGGGGAGATGGGTGAAATAGGTAAAGGGGATTAACAGCTATAAGTTTTCAGTTATAAAATAAGTCACAATGATATTTTGTTTTTAATTTTGGTTTTTACATGTTCATTGTGAGTATATAGAAAGGCAATTGACTATTTTTGTGTTTGATAGTCTATGCTGCAACCTTGGTGAACTCACTTGTTGGTTCTAGGAGTATATCTTTAGTTTCATTGGGATTTTTTGCATAAACATGGTATCTGCATATAGCATTTTCTTGTAATCTATGCACTCTTTCAATTTCCAGTACTGTGTTGAATAAGAGTATCAAGAACAGATATCCTTGCCTTGTTTCTTGCCTTGTTTTTATCTTAGGGGTAAAATTGTCAATTGTTCATCATTAAATTTGATGTTAGCTGTAGGATTTCAGTAGATTTTTTTCTTAGTCAAGTTAAGGTAAGTCTCTTCTATTCCAAATTGCTAAGAGGGTTTTCTTTTTTCCTGAATGAGTGGTGGATTTTATCAAATACATTTTCCATGTCAGTTGATAGGACCATATGATTTTCTTCCTCAGTATCTTGATAATGGTAGATAATATTGATTGATTTTTGAACATTGGACCAGCCTTGTATAGTTGGAATAAACCCCACTTGGTCATGCTATTTAATTATTTTTATATATTGTTGGATTCAATTTGTTGATATTTTGATGAGGAGTTTTACATCTAAGTTCATTAGCAGTATTGGCAAATTTTCTTTTTACGTGTTGTCTTTTGTCTGATTTTGGTATCAAAATAATATTGCCCTCATGGAATGAGTTGGGTAGTGTTACCTGCTTTTTCTCTTTTGTGAAAGAGATTTTATAAAATTAAAATTAATTCTTCTTTTAAAAATGTTTGGCAGAATTCTCCTGTGTATCCAGCTAAGCCTAGATACTTCTTTGTCAGAAACTTTTTAGAGAGAGAGCAAAAGAACACTAGCTGAGGAGAGGGATAGAGGGAGTGAGAGAGGTGGGGAGAAAGAGAGAATCTTAAGCAGACTCCATGCTCAATGCAGAGCTTGATGTGGGGCTTGATTCTGAGACCCAGGAATCATGACCTAAGCTGAAACCAACAGTTGGATGATCAACCAACGGAGTCACCCCGGTGCCCTTGTCAGGAACTTTTAAATTAGAAATTAACTTTTTCTGTTGTTTATAAGGCTATTCAGTTTTCCTACCATTTCTATTTTTCTGGAATAGCTTGAGAAGAATGGATATTAACTCTGATTTAAATGTCTGGTAGAATTCTCCAGGGAAGCCATCTGGGCCAGGACTCTTATTTGTTGGGAGATTTTTGACAGCTGATTCAATTTCTTTACTAGTTATAGGTCTATTCATATTTTCTATCTCTTCCCGTTTGAATTTTGGTAGTGCATGTGTGTTTAGGAATTTGTCCATTTCTTCTAGGTTGTCCAGTTTGTTGGCATATAATTTCTTCATAGTATTCCCTGATAATTGCTTTGTACTTCTGAGGGATTGGTTGTAATAAATCCATTTTTATTCATGATTTTGTCTATTTGGGTGCTCTTTCTTCTCTTTTTGAGAAGCCTGCCTAGAGGTTTATCAATTTTGTTTATTTTTTCAAAAAACCCACAACACTTTGTTTCATTGATCTGGTCAACTGTTTTGTTTGTTTGTTTGTTTGTTTTTTGGATTCTATATTGTTTATTTCTGCCCCGATCTTTATTATTTCTCTTCTTCTGCTGGGCTTGGGGTGCTCTTGCTGCTCTCCCTCTAGTTCCTTTAGGTGCGCTGTTAGATTTTGTATTTGTGCTTTGTCTAGTTTCTTGAAATAGGCCTGGAGGGCAATGTATTTTCTTCTTAGGACTGCTATTGCTGCTTCCCAAAGAGTTTGGAATGTTGTATTTTCATTTTCATTTGTTTTCATACATTTTTTAAATTTCTTCTCGAATTGCCTGATTGGCCCATTCGTTCTTTAGTAGGGTGTTCTTTAACCTCCATGTTTTTGGAGGTTTTCCAGACTTTTTCCTGTGGTTGATTTCAAGTTTCATAGCATTATGATCTGAAAGCGTGCATGGTATGACCTCAATTCTTTTATATTTATTGAAGGCAGCTTTATGACCCAGTATGTGATCTATCTTGGAGAATGTGCCATATGCACTTGAGAAGAAAGTGAGTTCCATGGCCTCAGGATGTAGAGTTCTAAATACATCTGTCAAATCCATCTGGTCGACTGTTGTCGTTCAGGTCCAATTTTCTGTCTAGTTGATCTATCCATTGCTGTCAGTGGAGTATTAAAGTCCTCTGCTATTAGCACATTCTTATCCATAAGATTGTTTTTGTTTGTGATTAATTGTTTTATGGATTTATGTGCTTCCATATTTGGTGAGTAAACATTTATACTTGTTAGCTCTTCATGATGGATAGACCCTTTAATTATTATATAATGTGCTTCTTCATCCCTTGTTACTGCCTTTACTTTAAAGTCCAGTTTGTCTGATATAAGTATGGCTACTGCAGCTTTCTTTTGACTTCCAGTAGCATGGTATTTCTCCATTCGCTTACTTTCAATCTGAAGGTGTCCTCAGGTCTAAAATGAGTCTCTTACAGAAAGCAAATAGATGGATCTTGTATTTTTATCCATTCTGATACCCTTTGTCTTTTGATTGGAGCATTTATCTATTTACATTCAGTGTTATTACTGAAAAATATGGGTTTAGAATCATTGTGTTCTCTGTAGGATTCATGCTTGTAGTGGTGTCTCTGGTACCTTGCGTTCCTTGCAACATTTCCCTCAGTGAGTCCCCGTCAGGATTTCTTGTAGGGCTGGTTTACTGGTGACGAATTCTTTCAATTTTCATTTATTTGGGAAAACTTTTATCTCTCCTTCTATTCTGATTGGCAGGATTGCTGGATAGAGGATTCTTGGCTGCATATTTTTTCTATTCATCACATTGAAGATCTCCTGCCATTCCTTTCTGGCCTGCCAAGTTTCAGTAGATAGGTCTGTCAGCACTCTGACAGGTTTCCCTTTGTATGTTAGAACCCTTTTATCCCGGGCTGCTTTCAGAATTCTCTCTTTATCCTTATATTTTGCCAGTTTCACTATGATATGTCATATAGAAGATCGATTTAAGTTACGTCTGAGGGGAGTTCTCTGTGCCTCTTGGATTTCAATGTCTGTTTCCTTCCCCAGATTGAAGAAGTTCTCAGGTATAATTTATTCAAGTACCCTTCCAGCTCCCTTTTCTCTCTTCTTCTTATTATGGAATTCCATTGATATGAATATTGTTCCATTTGATTGCATCATTCAGTTCTCGAATTCTCCTTTCATGCTCCTGGATCAGTTTCTCTTGTTCTATAATTGTGTCTTCTAATTCACCTATTCTCCTCTTTGCCTCTTCAATCCGTGCAGTGGCTGCCTCCATTTTATTATGCACCTCATTTATAGCATTTTTTAATTCATCACAACTATTTTTAAGGTCCATAATTTTTGTAGCAATAGCTTCTCTGGTGTCTTCCATGCCTTTTTCAAGCCCAGCAATTAATGTTATGACTATTGTCATAAATTCTTGATCAGTTTTGTTGCTTATATATGTTTAGAGCAATTCTTTAGCTGTCGTTTCCTCCTGGAATTTCTTTTTTTTTTTAAATAGCTTATTGTCAAGTTGATTTCCATATAACACCCGGTGCTCATCCCCACAAGTGCCCTCTGCCATGCCCATCACCCCCCTCCCCTCCTCCACACCCCCATCAGCCCTCAGTTTGTTGTCGGCATTCAAGAGTCTCTCATGGTTTGCCTCTCTCCCTTTCCCCCACCACTTCCCCCCTTCTTCTCCCTCATGGTCCTCCGTTAATTTCCTCCTAATCCACCTAAAAGTGTAAACCTATGATATCAGTCCTTCTCTGCCTGACTTATTTCGCTCAGCATTAACACCCTCAAGATTCATCCATGTTGCTACACATGGCCAGATGTCATTGTTTCTCATTGCCATGTAGTATTCCATTGTATAGATAAACCACATCTTCGTGATCGATTCATCAATTGATGGATACTTAGGCTCTTTCCATGTTTTGGCTATTGTTGAGCGTGCTGCTATGAACATTAGGGTACATGTGTCCCTATGCCTCAGCACTCCTATATCCTTTAGGTAAATTCCTAGCAGTGCTGTTGCTGGGTCATGGGAGTACTTTTGTTAATTTTTTGAGGAATCTCCACACTGTTTTCCAGAGAGGCTGCACCAGTTTACATTCCCACGAACAATGTAACCTCCTGGAATTTCTTTAGAGAGAGAGTTCTTCCGTTTCATCATTTTGGCTAGCTTTCTATCTCTTGTAAGTTTTCAAAGCTTGTTATTCGCTCTGCACCTCCAACTTCTGCTATATTAAAGGAGACTCAGTGACTGTCCATGGCCTGTCCATTCAGAAAGTGTTCTTTGAATAATGACTCTTGGTCTCTCTTGTTGTGCCTTTGGTTATTTTATTTCCCTACTTTAGTGATATTTGGCACTCTCCACCATGTGTATTTTGGCTTGTTTCTTGAGGTAGCCCTGAAGAGGAATACAGACAGACAAACACACAAGGAACAAAAGCACAGACAAATCAAACAAACAAGCAAACCAAAAGGGAAACAAACAACAAAAGACAAAGGACATTCTAAAAGGATAAAACCAGAAATCCCAGGTACAAATAAAGAGCAGGGTGGAGGCAGTGCTGATGGAAGTGCATGTACAAAGACACAAATGACAGGGTGGGGAGAACGCAAAATTGAACATTGATGAGGCAGAGAGACTAAAAGGCTTAATTCAGAGAGAGAAAGAGGAGAATATGGTAGGAGGCGAGGGGAAGGAAACGAAAATAATGTTTCCCATAGAAACTATATAGTCTGATTATTCCAGAGAGAGAGAGAAAGGATGGTAACAATGGAGATGTAGAATATGCATCAAGAGAATGCATTAAATGTGAGTGTTTAATCAAACCAATGACCAGAGTGCCCAGTCTAGTGGAGGGGAGAAATAAGAATGAGATAAGGGAAAATATATCTAAATAGAAATAATTGATCTAGAGTTAATCATGGCAATGCACGAATGTTGGTCTTGCCCAGGGCTCCATTAAAAAAAAAAAAAAAAAAAAGCAGCTTTCCAGTGCGGATGGGCATGGTTTGCTCCACTGAGATCCCCAGATCCCCAGATCCCCTGGAGGCTGCACCCTGAGACCCTGCCTTGGTGGTTGTGGGGAGAAAACTGGCAGCTCCCCAGTCCCTTCTCGAACCAAGCATTGCGAATCACTCTTTTGGGTCCAATCTCCCTGTGCCATGGGTATAGCCAAGGATGATTGTGTTCTATGCCCCCATCCCAGCCTTATTTCCAGATCTTAGTCCGTGTACTTTATTGTTACTGCCCCAAATTTAATCCCACCGGCCAGGCCACCTCCTAGCCGAGGATCAAGTAGGGGGAGTAGGGGTGCAGTTTCTCCTGGTGCTGCCTAGGATCAGGGCACCCAGCCCAAAGAAAGTGCCACAGCTAGAGACAGGATCACTCTCTGAATGCCCTTCCTTTAGAGATGGGATAATCAGATCCCTCTCTGTCCCAGGCCGAGGGTTTTTTTCTTCTCCAGGGACAGTTCTATGAGTAGTTTCAGCGTCTCAGTTTCAGTTGTCTTCCCCTCATCTTTCCTAGGCTCTCTCAGGAGGGGGCTCCCTCCCTTTCAGGCCAATTTTTATCTTCCCCAGTTTGCAATCA
This sequence comes from Proteles cristata cristata, assembly GCA_017311185.1. NCBI lineage: Eukaryota > Metazoa > Chordata > Mammalia > Carnivora > Hyaenidae > Proteles > Proteles cristata. The sequence goes on from JAESUZ010000998.1 coordinate 34,305, forward strand.
CGCACCTAGGAGGCTTTCTTCTTAGTGGACTCTGTCTCTTTTCCTCTCAGTCTCTTGCGGTTTCATGTCCTAAGGCTTCAGGCTTTCTTTGTTTGGAGATGTGGCCGGTGAAATATACACAGCTCCCTACTTCTCTGCAATCTTTCCTCCCCTCCCCTCTTTTCTCATTTTTAATGATAGCATTTAGTTCTATAAATTTGCTTCTCAGCACTACTTTAGCCGAATCACAGATGTTTTGCTATGTTGTAATTTAATTTTCACTGATTTCTATGACTTTTATTTTCCTTTGATACTTCTTCTTTCACCCATGGATTATACAGAAGTGTGTTTTATAATTTCCAGGTATTTAGAGATATCCTATTGTCTATGATTTGTTTCTAGTTTTATTCCATTATGATTAGGTAATATACTGTTTGAATTTAATTCATTTAATGAATTTGAAGATTGTTTTATGGCCAAGGCTATGGTTTGTTGAATGAACTTGAAAAAAGATGTGTATTCTGCTATTAAGTGAGGAGTTCTATATACAGAAAGTAAATCCTATTGGTGTATTTTTATGATCTTCTATAAACTTGTTAATTTTCTTTTTTGTAGTTCTTTCACTTTCTGAAGGCTGGGTGTATAAATCCTTAACTATAATCCTGGATGTTTCGATTTCTCCCTTTAGTTCTATCATTTTTTTTTCATGTGTTTTGATGTTCTGGTTTTTGTTGCATACACATGTAGATTTGCTACATCTTTCTGGTGGATTGGTCATTCATTATTACATAATATCCCTGTTTGTAGTAATTTTGTTTGCTCTGAAATCTACTTTTTTGATATTAATATACTCATTCCTGCTTTTTTAAAAAATAAAGTAATATTTGTATGGTACATCTTTCTTGGTCATTTTATTTTCACCTTACTTATGTTATTGAATCTGAAATGAGTTTCTTGTAATGAACGTATAGGTTGGTTGTGTAATTTTAGCCACTGTGTGAGTCTCTGTTTTTTTATTGGTATTTTTAGATCACTTACCTTTATTATAATATATACATATATATAAATGGTGCTTAAGTCTGCTATTTAAAAAAAATTTTTACTTATAGTATAATTTAAATTTCAGTTAGTTAAATACAATGTTATTTGTGATTCAGCAATTCCATACATCTCCTAGTGCTCATCACAAGTGCATTCCACAGTGATGGAGATAGAAAGTATAATGCTAAGTGAATTAAGTCAGTCAGAGAAAATCTGCCATTTAATTATTCATGTTATCTGTTTGTTTTCTCTGATTCTCATTCTTCTATGTTTCTTGTCTTCTCATAGGTTAATTCAACATTTTAAGTTTAATTTATTTGTAATGTCTTTGAGTGCATCTCTTTATTTTACTATCTATTTTGAGAGAGACAGAGAGAGACAGAGAGAGACAGAGAGAGAGAGAGAGACAGAGAGAGGAGGGGTATGATCAGGGGAGAGGCAGAGAAAGAGTGAAAGAGAGATTCCCAAGCAGGCCCTGTGCTGTCAAAACATAGCCCAACAAGGGGCTTAATTTCACCAACTGCGAGACCATGACCTGAGCCAAAATCAAGAGTCAGAAGCTTAACCAATTGAGCTTCCCAGGCACCTCTGAGTGCATTTCTTTATATAATTTTTGTAGTGGTTTTCCTGGGTATTACAGTATACGTATGTGATTAAGGATCTACTGGTAACATTTTACCACTTCAAGTGATGTTTAGAAATCTCATTTACATTTTGGTCTCTTTACCTTCCCCATAGTTACATATCATCATCTTAAGTATCAGCTGGTGTTATAACTTTTGTTTCAATTACAAAGAAAATTTTATGCAACTCATGAGAACAAGGATAGTCCACTGTATTACCTATATTTTCTGCTCTTTCTATTATTGTTCCTTTTTCCTTCCTAATGTTCCAAGGTTCCTTCTTTTACCATTTTCTTTGAAAAGGAAAGAACTTCTTTTAGCCAGTCTTTTAGGGTTGGGTCTGCTCATAATAAATTCTTTTAGGTTTTCTTCATTGAAAATGTGTTTATTTCCCTTTGACTCCTGAAGGATAATTTTACCGGATACAGAATTTGTGGTTGACAGCTATTTTCTTTTAGAACTTGAAAAATATTGTGACACTTTCTATTGGCTTGCATGGTTTCAGAATGGAAATCCTTGGTCTTTGGATTGACATTTCCCTATAGGTAATAAGTCACTTTTTCTTTCTGCTTTCTAGAGTTGTTGGGTTTTGTTGTTTTGTTTTGTTTTTAGTTTTTAAAATTTTAATTAGAATGTGTCCTGGCATGGATTTTCTTTCTTGAGCGTATGCTGTTTAAAGTCCCATCAGTTTCCTGCATGTGTGACTTTTACCAAATTTTGGAAGTTTCAACCATTATTTCTTCAACTATTCTTTCCACCCCACATCTTTTCACCTGTCTTTCTGGGACTCCAGTGATAGAAATTGTGAATCTTTAGTTATTTTCCCACAGGTGCCTGAGGCCCTGTTCATGTTTTTTTTTAGCCTGTGATTTCTTTGTTGATCAGATTGGCTGAATTGTACTATTCTGCCATTAAGTTCACTGATTCTATCCCTTATCATCTTCGTTATACTACTGAGTACTCCAGCACTCTTTTCCCCCTCTTATATTTTTCAGTCCTATAGTTTCCATTTGGTCCTTATGATTTCTTTCTTTGTTGAGGTTTTCTATTTTTTCATTTGTTTCAAGAGAATTTGTAATTGATTTTTGAAGCATTTATTGCTGGCTGCTTTAAAATCTCATCAAATAATTGCAGCATCTGATTCAGCCTAGTGTTGGCCTCAATTGCTTGTCTTTTTTTCTTTCAAGTTTTTTCTCGGTAGGGTGAGTGATTTTTTACTGTATCACACATAGATGTGTGTTTATCATGTTAGGAGACTCTGGGTCCTACTTACTTCTTTTACTTTAGGAGAGAGCCACATTGATTAGGTTTAACATGAAAGTCTTGGGTTACTTTTGTGGGTTCCAATTGCAGTTTGATTTTCCTAGACTTTGTGGTATAATTTTAGTTTTCTTGGTTTATCTGGTGCTGCTGGGGCTCCCACTGGTCCCTGCTGGTGATGCCTGATGGGGAACGAGTTTACCCAGGCCTACTAATGAATGTCTCTGAAGAATAGGCACAGTGGACTCCCCTACCAATGTCTCCTACCTTCACATTGGCCCAGTGTCTCTGGGAAGGGGAGAGGAATGTTGTGTCTGTGAGACAGAGAAGCTTCCTGGAACTGGGATGTTTCTTATGACTCGAGTCCTATGTCTGGTTTTGTCTTCCTTCCCAATGTCTTTGGGTGGGGGTGGGGAGGGTCCATAGGGACAAAGAGGCTTTCCAGACTAAGCTGCCTGCTATAGCTGGGTCTTGTGTGCTTTTGCCTCCTTGAAGGCAAGGAGAGTCTCAGACTTGGTACAGAAAGAGAATACATCTTCTGGCTACTTATTTCTCATGAGGCTCCTGTGATAATGCAATTTACAAGAAATACATATTTGGTCACACTAATGACCATGATATATTTCTCATATATATTTGGTCTTCATTTATGTTTTGTGCCTCACAGTTCACAAAAATGCTTAGAATTTCCCAAGTGACCAGAGCAATTATTGAGAGCATCTTATGTCATAATATTTAGTCTCTTGTCTTCAGTTCCTGAAATTGCTTCAGAGCCATAAAGGTGAAATGGGTGTCTTGTTATTTATAAGGCTCTTTCCACCACAACTGGGTTCAAGTTAATCAGGTAACTTTTGGAAAGCACCTAAGGGTGGGAGCCGGTTGCCAGGGGAAGCAACCATTATTGGAGGGTTGGAACTTTCAATCCCACCCGTTGATCTCCAGGAAGAGATGAAGGGCTGGAGGTTGAGTCAGGCACCGATAGACAATGTTTTAATCAATTGTGTCTATGTAGTGAAGTTGCCATAAACCCCCACTCCCCCCCAAAAAAAGTGTTCAGAGAGCTTTTAGGTTGGTGAACACAAAGAGATGTGGGGAGAATAGGAGGCTTAGAGAGGATATGGAAGCTCTGCCCCCTTTTCCCATACCTTGCCTTATGTATCTCTTCTATCTGGTGGTTCCTGGGTTCTATCCTTTCATGATAAAAAGAGTAATCTAGTACATAAAATGCTTCTCTGAGCTCTGTGAACTGCTTTAGCAAATTCATCAAACCCAAGGAGAGGGTCACTGGGTCTCTGGTCTATAGCCAGTTGATCAGAAGCACAAGTGACAGCCTGAACTTGTGACTGCCTCTGAAGTGAGGGAAAGAGCAGTCATATGAGACTGAACCCTTAACCTGTGGGATCTAATGCTATCTCTCGGTAAGTAGTGTCAGAATTAAGTTGAATTCTCAGACACCCTCCTGGTGTTGAAGAACTGTTGGTATAAAAACAACCTCCTTCCCCACATGTTGGAATTGGGTCCAAAACTCCTTTAGCTCTCAATTGGTTCTCTACAGTGGTGATGTTGGGCTTGCCTAATGTTGTCAAGTGTACACCTGTTTGATCCTGGAGAGGAATGAGTCTCCCTGGGGCTGATCTCTTGTTAGGGTGGAGGATATGGAAACACTGGGTCTGAGTGGCTTTTCTCTGTTGGGTGTGGGTATGCAAGACATCCTGGTGTGCTGTTCTCTAGTTCTGGTGTCCCCAAACCTTTCAATTTCTTCCTACCACCCTTCCGAGTTCTCTGTTGGTTGTCTTTTGTACCATTTCCAGGTTTTATACTTGACTTTAGCTAGGAGAAGTAAGGAGAAATTCCATTCTGCTCATACCAGAAGTCTTCCTTTCTTTGTAATAATATGTTCCATTCAACTTGCTTAGAATTGGGATTAAATTCACCAGTTTACAGACATGACCTTTTTTTTTTTTTTTAAATCAGGACTACATTCTCCTCTTTCCAGAATTCTGTCCTTCTCTCATTATACACAATTTTGTCTAGACAGTAGTTTGGAAAGTTTAGCCCAAAGCCTTTCCGGTGTCCTGGAATATGATTATTTTAGGAAAACTGCTTCTTAATCTCTTCTTGTGTCTCTGTTTTCAGTTTTTTCCCCACTAATGTTTGTTGTACCCTTTCTTGGTCTTACAATTTTATTAACAGTAGATACATGGAGATAAAATAGGAATTTTGTTGGTTTTTTTCTTTGTGTCACTTAACATTACAGTTCTTTTTATTTCTGATGGAAGTTTTAAATACACTTTTATTATCCTCAGAATACCTCTTTCTAAGACTCAGGTTATTCTGAACCTTGGCGTTTTTAGTGTTGCAAGTACACGTCACTCTTTTGTCGTTATTATTGGTTATATCTCTGTTACATCAGTAGTGTGATATATACCAACATGAGAGTCAGACTCGTGTTGGAATCTTACCTCTACTTTTTTCCAGATGTGTGCTTTGAGGTTGGTTATTTAACCTCTGAGATTCCATTTCCTTATCTATAAATAAAGTAATACTGCTGATACCAGGGCCAACTTTATAGGATTGTTCTGAGGCTTGAATGAGATAAAACACATTAAGCATGTAACAAGATTCCTGACACAGAGTGAATTACTCAGTAAATGTTATTGCTATTGTTATAAAATTTTTAAATCCGAGATTATAGAAACCTTTTTATAGCTATGTCTTTGTATACCTACTGGTTTCCCCTTCTTTGCAATTTTATAATCAGAATTTCCTTTTTGAGAGCCTTCCAGTCAGCTTATGTCAATTAAAGTTCTCAGGGAAGGAGATTGCATATCCTTTAAATTGTGAAATTTCATCTAATTTAATTACAACTGGCATTCTTATGCTAGTGCTGCGATGGTCCTTTTATTGAGTAGTAAATACGTATATTTCAGAGCTCTGTCTCCATGCAATTGATGTGTAGGTGTTAAATTAGCCTTTCTGGTTAGCCATTTATAAACATTTCAAAATACATACCTCATGTGAGTACCCAGCTTGCTTCTACATGCTAGAAAAATTCTTGCTTGTTAGACATTTCGCATTATCATATGTGCTACCTGTATTTCTTGCTGTATTTTAAAATAGGTTATGGTTATAGTATATTCTCATACTTCTCTGGTGAAATAGGAAGTGTGTCAGACACTTGATTTGAACTCTGAACAAGACTCATCTAATTGTATATTTTGTACATTGTCTACCCTATTGTCATTTAGGTGTTTATCACTAACAATTGTGTCTAAAATTATGTAGCAATTGTATAAAGGTCAACAAATTGACGTTATTATGAGTGTAGTCCAACTAACCTGTTTTTTTTTTGTTTTTTTTTCCTTAGTTAAAGTTGGTAATCTTTTTAATCTTGGTAAATTCTTTAGGTTTCGTGTTTGATAGGTATAATTCTGGAACCTCCCAAAACTATCTTAATTAGAGGCATGTTGGAATGTGTTTGAAATTTTTCTGCTTAAGAGTTCAGTTACTTCGGAGCAGTATTATGTAATCTTAAGGATGTTAGTTTTTTTCAGAGATTCAACCTTTCCTGCTTTCTTTCACCTATTTTTCTTAGCTCTCCACCTACTCCTGGCAAGAATAAGAATCCAAATTGTTGTTAGTTTTTTGGAGACATTTGGAACTAGGGTCTTGCTGACTCTTAACCTTTGAATGTTTTAGATTGATTATGAGGGCCAGCACTGGCATTATGGCCAAATTCTAACTTAGGTATTTAGATTCTGATATCAGAAATCGAATTGAAATGGCACAAGATCTAGTATTTTCCTTCTCACTAATAGGAAATGGTGGTATGTGGTGGCTAGGTACTATGCTATGTCAGTGATTCATTGGTGAATTAATTGCTAGATATGATTTGTTTAAATGCTTGTAGAGTGTTGAGGCCTTTGCGGGGGGGAAGGGATAAAGGATTGATTAGTAGTGGTTCAGGATGCTTCGTGTCTTTTGGGATGCTTCATGTTAAATTACTTAATTGTAACTTGCCAGCAAAAATAGAGATAAAAGGGACTGAGGCCTTGGGCCCGAAATGAGGATGAGAGCCCACTCTGTGCTTTCATGACCCACTTCTCTTTCCTTACCTCTTCCTTTAGCCCAACCTATGACTTTGTTTTTCTTAAAAAAAATTTTTTTTTAATGTTTGTTCATTTTTGAGAGAGAGACAGAGAAACAGAGCATGATGGGGGAGGGGTAGAGAGAGAGAGGGAGACACTGAATCTGAAGCAAGCTCCAGGCTCTGAGCATCAGCACAGAGTCTGATGCCAGGGCTCGAACCCATGAACTGTGAGATCATGACCTGAGTCGAAGGTGGACGCCCAACTGACTGAGCCACCCAGGTACCCCTTCTTTGCTCATCTTAGAGAAACATATTCTGACATATTCTTTCTTTTTTTTTTTCTTCTTCCTTCCTTCCTTCCTTCCTTCCTTCCTTCCTCCTTCCTTCCTTTTTCCTCCTTCCTTTCCTTTTTCTTTCTTTCTCTTTCCTTCCTTCCTTCCTTCTTTCTTTCTTTCTTTCTTTCTTTCTTTCTTTCTTTCTTTCTTTCTCTCTCTCTTTCTCTCTTTCTCTCTTTCTCTTTCTCTTTTCTTCAGGATCCTCTTGCTTAAACCCGTTTCCACATTGTACCATGTTTCTGGGAAAATGCCCTCTCCTTTGTCTGCCAAACCCTTTCTCTGCTGTCAGCCAGTTAAAGCTAGAAATCACATCTTCTTCATTAAACTCTGTTGACCTGAGTGTCACAGAAGTGACAGTGCCCTGAGGCATATAGATCATGTAAACACTTCTACTTGTCAGTTTATGTAGCTGTTCAGTGTTTTTATACTGCTGTCTTGGTATCTTTGTGGGATAGTTATTTGTTGTCTGGCATCTTAGATTTTCAAATCCAAGGGAAAAATCCTATCAGACTTGCTAGGTATTCAGCCTCACAAGTAAGTAGAAATTTAATGGATGGCTCTTTGATGGCAATGCCATTAAAGGCAAAAGTTGACAAATAGCCTCTGAAAAATTAGAACGCTGTTGCTGCTTGCTGAACTTTCTAATAATAGGTAGCTGAGGTTATATGCTTAGGAAATTAAACTCGAATCATTTCAATTCTTGGCCATATAGTATCTACTACAATACTTTAGAATTTTTATTTTTTTCTTTGTAAACTAGTCAGGTGACTCAAAGATTTGACTTTGCTACATAATCCCACTACATTGCTTAAGCATGATAATACTGTCTTTGAATTTATAAGCTATTGACTGGAGAAGTCTTAAATTTCTGTTGTTGAATTCTCTATGAATCTGACTCAACATGTGGTTGATTTCTACCTCTGGGAGTGTCATTATCCATTAATTACTTAAATAATGACTTTTAGGGAAGAAACAGAACCTTCCACAATCACAACTCTGCCTTCATTTCTTCTTGTATGTTCTACTATAAGCTATCACTCATCTAGTTCCAAGAGTAATAAACTAATTACAGTTTCCCATGCCAGCTGCCACATGTTTAGTCATACAGTGTTATCTCCTCTTGAAATAACTTTCTTCTGTTGTTGCAACTCCTTATTTACCCGGCATATTCTTTTTTTAAATGTTTATTTATTTATTGTGAGAGAGAGAAAGAGAGAGAGAGAGACAGAGACACAGTATCCCAAGCAGGCTCCATGCCCTCTGTGCAGAGCCAGCATGGGGCCCAAACTCACAAACTGTGAGATCATGACCTGAGCTGAAATCAACAGTCATATGCCTAACTGCCTGAGCCATCCTGGTACCCCTGGCTTATTCTTGACTTAACTCAAGTATCTTCTTTTTTAAAATGTTTATTTATTTTGAGAGAGGGAGACAGAGAGAACGAGAAAGAGAGAGCATGAGTGAGGGAGGAGAAGAGAAAGGGAGAGAGAGAATCCCAAGCAGGCTTTGTACCATCGGCACAACACCCGATGGGAGCTTGATCCCACACAGAGTTTGATCACATGATCCATAAAATCATGAGCTGAGGCAAAATCAAGAATTGAATGCTCATCTGACCTAGGCGCCCCACTTCAAATATCTTTCATTCTGTGATAACTTTTTTTTTAGTGTTTATTTTTGAGAGAGAGAGAGAGAGAGAGAGAGAGCGAGCACGCGAACGAGCTCTGGGGAGGGGCAGAGAGAGAAGGAGACAGGAATCAAAACGGGCTCTGTGCTGAGAGCAGAGAGCCTGATGTGGGGCTTGAACTCACAAGCCATGTAATAATGATCTGAGCCAAAGTCAGACACTCAACTGACTTAGCCACCCATGTGACTCAGGTGCCTCATGTGATAACTTTTTGATTCCTACACCCAGCAATGATAGTTACTTAGGTTTAAACATTTCAGCATTGTATTTTCACTATTTATGTTTGTACTTTCTCCCCACTGATTCTACTGTGAGTTTCTTAAAGACAGGACTTTGTTTTCCCAGTCTTGCAGAGCTCTTGACACCTCAATACATGTTGGAAGGAATGAATGGATGACCCAAGGACAGGCATATCAATGGAATTAGAATCCATGGGTGTGGGGACTTTTGCTTGTGACTTTGAGAGACTAACCTGTATCAGACCAAATATCCCTCCAGGAGAACTATAAAAGCTGAATAAAATTATAAAATACTTGTTTGAAAGCATCAGAGATACTAAAGCAATTAGAGGCCTAAATCCCAGAGAAGAGAGATGTATTGAGGCGAGCCCAACATTTTGAGCAATATTTCCTTTCAAGGCATTTGCCAATAGAAGTGGCAATATCAGTGGTGGAGAGACTGGGAAGCCAAACTGAAAGTAGTAATTAAGAGACAAAAAAGCTGAGCAGAGGTTTTAGCATCTAACAGGGGCTATAGAGACCAAAAAAAAAAAAAAAGAGTTTAGGGCTATCATAATATTTAGGACTTGAGGGTTTAAGATGCAGAGAACTAAATTATAATGAACTTAGTCCAGTATTTTACACTACTTTTCCCTTGGGACATTTGCTGATTTCTAAGTGATATAGGTCAAAGAAATTGAAAAATTAAGCAGAAAGTGGCAGATACAAATCTGAGAAGCTAAGCATAGCTTTCAGAAGTTTCACAACGCTGGAGAGTCAGAAATTGGAGTTTAGAGCCTGCCAAAGAGGAGGGACACTGGTAATTACTTCAGGTTTTCATTTGGGATTCCCAAAGGGCTAAACTCCGGGAGAAAGGATAAACTATAAAATACCATTCCACACAAAGAGTAAAGCACAGTTTTGAATCGGCTCAGTCTCAGGCAGGATTAAGGTGATCTGTCCTTCATCACCTGGCAGGAACAAAAGTAAATCTCTCTGAAGGAGGATAATATCATCCAGAGCTCCTCCAACTTTTAATATGCAATATCTGGCATTTAATCCAAAATTACTAGGCTTACCAGTATGAGTTTGCTAGGACTGCCATAAGAAAGTACCATAGACTGGGTGCTTTATTAATTTTTTTATAGATTGGGTGGTTTAAAAAACAGGTTTATTGTCTCCTAGTTTTGGATGCTAGAAGTCAGAAACCAAGGTATTATTGGCAAGGTTGATTTCTTCTGAGGGCTGCTAGTAAAGAATCTGTTTCAGGTGTCCCTCACTGGCTTTAGGATGGTCATTTCCCCCCAATGTTTCATCACATTGTCTCCCTTCTATGTGTATCACTTTGTCCAAATTTACTATTTATAAGAATGCCAGTCATATTGGATTAGGGCCCAGCCTATTTACCTCACTTTAACTTGATTACTTCTGTAAAGATTCTGTCTCCAAGTAAGGTCATATTCTCATGTTTTCTAGATCAGAAGAAAATACTCAGACCGAAAAATCAAGAGGGGAAAAAAAGAAAATACAAAAAACAGATCAACAATTCATTGTTGAATGTTCGTTGTACATTTGCTTCACTTTAGTGTACCTGTTGGGAAGCCATGAAAACCTCAGCTCAGCCTGTGCAGTGAATAATAGATTTATAGTCAGACGGACATGGGTTAGAACCCTAACTCTACCTCTAACCCTTTTACTATGTGATCCTGGATTAGTGATTCTCTGAGCCACAGTTTCTTCATCTGTAAAAGAAGAACAATAATACCTCCCTGACAGGATTATCGTGGGGATTAAATGAGATAATGCATGTGAAAGTGCTGTGTAAACTACAAAGCCACACATGCCACACATATGACAGCATTTGTTCTTTATTGTGCATAATATACAATACTTTGGGATATTTCTACTGTTCTGAGCTGAAGTCTACAGATAACTTGTTTTCTAGAACCAATATCTGCCTTAAAAACACGAGTAAAAGTGTATTCCAACTGTTATTGTGTAACAGGGGTGTTTGCTGTGCTATGCATTATCTGCCAGGTCTTATTGTATCATCTTTGTCAAAAGTTAAATCTGCTTCTTTAAGATTGCTGATATTTTCTTTTTTTTTCCTATTCCTAAAACATTTTGTAGAAATTTATCTTTTTTGGGTGTGTTAAAGAGTTTTTATTTGTATTTCATCTGTCAATTTATATTTTTCTTTTATTGCTGTTTCTAATGTCTTCAATTCTATAATCAACTCATTCAATAAATATTTGTTCACATACTATGTGCCAGGAGCTGTGCTAAGTGCTTGTGATAAAGATGAATAATATATCTAGTGGGAAAGTTAGATACATAAATTTAATATAGTAAGATGAGTGCCAAGGGGGAGGCATGTAAGCAAAGAAAAGAGGTCGCCTCTGTCTGTGGTGCCACTGAGAAGGTGACATTTGAGTTAAGTCTCTAATGGTTTGTAAAAATACCTTCTTGACAAAGGGCAGATGCTCATTTCAGGTAGAGGAAACAGGATGTACAAAGGCATAGGGGAATTGAAGGATCTGATGTATTGAGGGATCAAATGTAATTCGATGTGACTAGGTTGTAGGATGTGAGGCAAGAGGAAGGGATGGGGTGACAGATTTAGCTGGAAAAGTCTGCAGGTCCTTAACTTGAAGAGAAAAAGGAGAGGAATAATAATGAAGGGTTTTAAGCAGGGGAGTTGAATAAACTCTACATATCAGCAGTGGTGTGGACAGTGGACTGGAGAGCGGTGAGAGGAAAGGTCAGGAGACGAGTTGGGAGGCTGGTGCAGCAGCCCAAGTGACAAATGATGAAGGCCTGAACTATGGCAGTGGCAGTAGCAGTGCCAGTGGGGATGGAGAGAAGAGGCCAGATTTGAGAGGTGTGACAGAGATAGTAGATAAAACACATCCATACCTCTTGGTGTAAAGATTTCTCCTCACAATTGAATGGATAGTTTGTATCTATTATTCCCTTTCTAGTAAACTATAGAGTACCACCATTGGGTGAAGGTTTATTGAAGGAATTAGAACAAATAGAGAGCATAGTTGAACATATACCCACTAAGTAAAATGAATCCCGCTGGGTTGAAATTGATGTGGAGGTGCTAGGAGTTGGTGATGTGAATAGCTGGATCTGGGTGAGTTTGGTTAGAATGGATATCCTTGGGTGACTATTTCCTGGCCTCTTTTTTTCTCGTTAACTCTTTATCACATCTTTCCTCTTTACTCTCAATTCCATGTTTCTCCTTTCATGAGAAAAGAGAAAGCGATTAGTTGTGGACCTCCAAGGGTTCCTTCTCCACACCTATTCACCTACTTGGATCCGTGTCTATTTTCTCTATCTTCTCTCCTGTTACTATAGGTAAACTGTTCCTACTTTTATCTAAAGTCAACCCCTCCACTTATGCACTGGATTCCATCATCTTTTGCCTACAGAAGGACATTCCATCAGCATTTATGCCCATAGTTCTTCTCTTTCTCTCACAGTCCAAAGCCAATCCTTTAAGCAGTTTTATCAGCTCAGAATTTTAAATATATCCAAGCTGCTTCTCATCCCCTCCACTGCTACTACCCTGATACAAACCACCATCATCTCTGAACTAGATTATTTCAATACCCTCTTAACTGACCTTTCTGCTTCTACCCTTGCATCCTATTTTATTCTTATCTGCACAAAATAGCCATATGGTCCTTTAAAAGTGTAAGTCGAATCATGTTGCTCTTCTGCTCCCATTGGCTTCTTATCTAAACAGTTCTTAATATGGCTTACAGAAAGCTACCTTTTTGACCACATTTTCTACCACTCCATCCCTTACTCTTAGTATCAAACATGCCAAATGTGCCTTGGGGTCTTTGCACTTTCTGATCCCTCTGCCTGGAGTGTCTTTTTCCACCTCCACAAATAGGCACCATATGGTTTTCTTCCTCACTTCTTTTGGGTCTTTCCTTAAATCACAAATATCCATCCAGATCACACTTTATAGCACACAAAAATCTCCTGCCCACTGTCTTTGTTTAATGTCCTTTCCTGCTTTATTTTTCTTCATATCCTTTATCCACTAGTTTACATTGTTTTCATTTGTTTATTGCATATTCTCCCCTTAAAGTGACATGGTTCTTTGAGAGAAGGTATTTTATTTTGTTTGCTGCTGTATCCCTAGTACCTAGATGTATTAGGTGCTTGATAAATATTTCTGAATGAGCAAATGAATTAATCAATTAGTGAATCCATCCTGCAGAAAAGTCATGAGGAACATTTTCGAAGCATGAAGGGATATGACTTGGTGGAAAAGAGGGGGAAGGGCATTCCAGACAGAAGCAGTGTCATTTACCAAGACAGGACTGTAAGAATTGAGCTCTTGAGGTTTGGGCGACAGCAAGCATATTGTCTTACTAATATGAAATAGCTGTTAAGATGTGAATGGAAGTACGTAGCATTATCTTCTTGTGTTTTAATTCCTATCCAATCTTTAAACCCTTAAACTATACTTCCCTGAGGCCTCGTTTGACACTACAAGTTTTACTTTCACAACTATAATGTTCTTTGGCGGCAGGAACTTCAGTTAAGTCTTGTGTACTAAATCAGGCAGAGAAGGACAGATACCATATGTTTGCATGTATAGGAGAATTAGGAGGAACTTAACGGAGGATCATGGGGGAGAAGAAGGGGGGAAAATAGTGGGAGAGGGAGGGAGGCAAACCATGAGAGATTCTTGAATGCTGAGGACAAACTGAGGACTGATGGGGGTGGGGGGAGGGGATGGGGGGTGATGGGCATGGAGGAGGGCACTTGTGGGGATGAGCACTGGGTGTTATATGGAAACCAACTTGACAATAAACTATTTTTTAAAAAAGTCTGATGTACTTAATAGATGCTCAAAAAGTATGTGTGTAGTTTTGGAAATTGCCCGGTGTTTGAGTGCTTTAGTAAATTAAAGGGTCTGCATTTTGTGACTTTTGATCAGTGGGCCATAATGAAAAATATTTATGACACTTTCCCTATTCACTTTATTGCTTTGTGTAAGGTAGTGCCACTAGATGTGTATTAACTCTCAGACATACATTTTCTGCTTTTATCATGGGAAGGTAATCATATATGTCAGACTTCATCAAATTGTTCATTTAAATTGGCTTGAGTTTATTACACTTTAATTCTTCTTTAAATATTTAGTAGAATTCTCCAATAAAATCATGCCAACCTGGAGTCTTCTTTGTTGGAAGGTTTATAACTACAAATTAAATGTATTTAGTAGATGTAGAACTGTTCAAATTTGTTCATTTCTTCTTGAATGGCTTTGTTATTTTGAATCTTTCAGAGAATTGGTCTGTTCAAACTAAGTGTCAAATTTATGGGCATAAAATTGTTCATACTATGCCCTTTTTGCCTTTATAATGTCTTCAGGGTTATGTTAAACCCCACTTTCATTTCTCATATTCGCAATGTGTTTCTTGCTTTTATTTATTGCTTTGTATAGCTAGAGGTTTATCAATTATGTTCATACTTTCACAGACCAACTTTTTATTTCATCAACTTTTCTCAATAAGAAAAACAAAAACTTTGATTTCTCAGTGGAACAGAATTGAGAGCCTAGAAATTGACCCGTGCTTATATGGTCAATTACAACAAAGACAAAAAATGTGCAATGGCAAAAAGAGTCTCTTCAATAAATGGTGCTGGGAAAACTGTACAGCTACATGCAAACAAAAAAAAAAAGGAAAAGAAAAGAAAAGAAAAAAGAAAGAAAAAAAAGAAAAAAGAAAAGAAAAGAAAAAAGAAACTGGATCACCTTTTTATACCATATAGAAAAATAAGCCCAAAATGGATTAACGACCTAAATGTGAGACCTGAAACTGTAAAACTCCTAGAAAAAAACACACACAGTAAGTTCTTTGACATTGACCTTAGCAACATTTTTCTCTACATATATTCTCAAGAAGGGAAAACCAAGGCCAAAAATAAACGTTTGGGACTACACCAAAATAAAAAGGTTTTGCACAGCAAAGAAAGCCATCAACAAAATGAAAAAGAACCCTATTGAATGGGAGAAGATATTTGCAAATGATATATCTGATAAAGCTGTTAATATCCAAAGTATATAAAGAACTTCTATAACTCAACACCAAAAAAAACAAATAATCTGATTTAAAAATGGGCAAAGGACCTGAATAGACATTTTTCTAAAGAATACATGGAGGAGATGACAGACAGACACAGGAAAAGACTTTCAATATCACTAATCATCAGGGAAATGAAAAGCAAAATCACAATGAGATATCATCTCACACCTGTCAAAATGGCTAGTATCAAAAAGACAAGAAATAACAAGTGTTGGCAAGGATGTGGATAAAAAGGAACCCCCATGCATTTATGGTAGAAATGCAAATTGGTGTAGCCACTGTGGAAAACAGTATGCAGGTTCTTCAAAAAATTAAAAAATAAAATTACCATATAATCCAGTAATACCATTATTTGGTATTTGCCCAAAGAAAATGAAAATCCTAATTCAAAAGGATACATACACCCCTATGTTTATTGCAACATTGTTTATTATAGCCAAGATATGAAAGCAACGCAAGTGTCCATACATAGATGAATGGATAAAGATGATATTAAAGAAATGAAGCCAGATCTGTGGGTATTTTTTCTGCCCAAGTTGTCTCAGATTCATTCTTAAGGAACTGAGAACCTAATCTTCCAAAACGCCAAAAAGACCATCTTATGCCCCACCTCCCAACCCAGCTCCTACAATACAATTGCCCAGCACACCAGGGTTTGTGAGATATAATCCATACAGTCAACTTGTCTATAGCTGCAGGCTGGGAGGTAACTCAGGCACCAACAGCTAGGTCACAGCATCCTCTAGTATTACATTTCTAGAACTCCCAAAGCCACGAGATAAGTTATTGATACCCTACATGAGGTACAGTAGAAAGGTCTGGGACCAAGTAAAAGCTTCTAACCCTGACCTAAACTTGTGGGAGATTGGCAAGATTATTGGTCGCATGTGGCAAGATCTCACTGATGAAGGAAAACAAGAATATTTAAACAAACATGAAGCAGAAAAGATAGAGAACAATCTCTGAAGGCCTATCACAATTCCCCCATATACTTCACTTACATAAATGCAGAAAGCCATGCAGAAGCTGCTTTAGAGGAAGAAAGTCTACACAGACAGACTCACATGGAGAAAGGAGAACGTTACGTGAGTGAGTATTCAGCTTGCTGAAGATTGAGATGATTACAATGATGGCTTTTCAGTGAAGCATTCAGCCACCTTCCGTTTCCAGAGAAACCACTGCCTCACCAGTGAAATCTCACTTCATGAGAGTGTGGTGCCAGATGTTCATTCAGTTGTCACAATAGCTAGAATGCTGGCCCTCAAATGACAGGTCTAGTCCTTAATGGTTCATCAGTGAAAACTAGAAGTGGAACTTCTTTATATAGAGGAACACCACCATGAAAAGAAGAGGAAATTCATGGAAGGTACAGACAGACAGTAACCTCATTGACATTAGCTATAGCAACTTCTTTCTAGACATGTCTCCTGAGGCAAGGAGAACTCAAGCATAAATGAACTATCGGAACTTCATCAAAATAAAAGGCTTCTGCACAGTGAAAGAAACAATTAACCAAACTGAAAGGCAACCTTCAGAATGGGAGAAGATATTTGCAAATGAATACTTGATAAAGGGTTCATATCCAAAATCTATAGAACTCAACACCCCAAAATTCAAATGGTCCAGTTAAGAAATGGGCAGAATATATTAATAGACATTTTTCGAAAGAAGACATGCTAATGACCAACCGACACATAAAAAGATGCTCAGTATCACTCATCATCAGGGAAGTACAAATCAACACTACAATGTAGTATCAGTTCTCACTAGGCAGAATGGAAAAATTAACAACACAAGAAACACCATGGGTTGGTGAGGATGTGGAGAAGGGGGAGTCCTCTTACAGTGCTGGTGGGAATGCAAACTGGTGCAACCACTCTGGAAAAGAATATGGAGGTTCCTCAAAAAGTGAAAAATAGAATTACCCTACGATATAGCCATTGCACTACTAGGTATTTATCCAAAGGATACAAAAGTGCTGATTTGAAGGGATACATGCATCCCAATGTTTATAGTTGCATTATCAACAATAGCCAAATTATGAAAGAATGTAAATATATATGCACACACACATATGTATAAAATCATATGGTATTTGTCTTTCTCTGACTGACTTATTTCACTTAACATGATACTCTCTTGAACCTCCTTGTCCTTGCAAATGGCAAGAGTTCATTCTTTTCTATTCCTAGTAATTTTCCACTGTATTGGAAATATAAATAGCTGGGAATTAAGTTCATCCACTTGAAATTGCTCTACAGTTATCAAAACATTCAAAAGCTCAAGGCTAAGGATCTCATAGATCAGAGTCTACCTTTTTTTTTTTTTAAGTTTATTTATTTTTGAGAGAAAGGGAGAGAGAGCAGGGGAGGGGCAGAAAGAGAGGGGGAAAAAGAATCCTAAACAACCACCACGCTATCCCGACATGGGGCTCAAGCTCACTAACTTTGAGATTATGACCTGAGCTGAAATTAGGAGTTGGACCCAGGGACCTCAGAGCCTACCTTTTTGATAAATTCTAAGTAAAGTTGTGGAGACTAGATGCAAGATAGTTTGTGACACATATACTTTTCAAAAGCTAGAATAGATTTTTCCTGAATAGTGGTATAACAGATGGTATATGTTTCTTCAAGGTCCGAATGTAATAAATAAGTGGGAAAAAAGATGCTGTGATATATGTATGTAATGGAATATTATTTAGCCGTAAAAATGAATGAGATCTTGCCATTTGCATGAATGGACCTAGAAGGTATTATGCTGTGTAAAATCAGTCAGACAGAGAAAGACAAATACTATGTGATTTCACTTAGATGTGGAATCTAAAAAACAAAACAAATGAACAAAGAGCAGAAACAGACCCATAAATACAGAGAACAAGCTGGTGGTTGCCAAAGAAGAGGAGTTAGGAAGATACAGAAATGGTTGACAGGGAGTGGGAGATAAAGGCTTCCGATTATGGAATGAGTAAGCCTTGGGGATAGAAGGTATGGCATAGTGAATACAGTCAATGGTATTAGTGCTGTATGATGACAGATGGTAGCTATACTTGTGGTGAGCATGGCATCGTGTATAGACTTGTGGAATCACTATCCTGTAAACCTGAAACTAATGTAGCATTGTTTGTCAACTAACATTTAAAAAATTTTAATCATTGATTTCTGTTATTATAATTATTATTTCTTGCATTTTGCTTACTTTAAACTTCATTTGCTACTTTTTTTAGTTTTATTAAGTTGGATGCTATTCAATTAACACCTTTGGGTTTTCTTTTTTTTTTTTTACACCTTTGTGTTTTCTAATATGCTTATATATTTAATGCTATAAATCTCCCCTAAGCGCTGCTATAGTTGTTGAAAGGAGTGATAAGAAGGCATATCCTTGTTTTCTTCTTGATCTTATGGGGAAATTAGTAAATCTATCACAATTAAGTATCTTTTTCACTCTAGGTTTTTAACAGATACTCTTTATCAGATTGAAGAAGTGTTTTTTTTTTCAATTCTATTCTATTCGTAAATAACAAAAATTCAACTGAGTAAATTTAAAGGTCACATTGTCTCTATTCAACAATTCATTAATTAGACAGCATCACATCTAGCGAATATAAAGGAGCTCCATCAAGTTGCAGAATAGAAAAGTTTTTTAAAAGAAAGAGAAGGAACAGAATAAAATTAATTATTAGCAAAGAATGCATTAGGCAAGGTTATCCTCCCTAAGGAGAATCCTATCAGTGGATTACCTCCTAGTGCTGAATGGGAAATTCCAGGTTAACTGGTGAAAGGTCACATTTCTAGGAAAAGCTGAAGCTGAGATTAGGTTAAGTATTAAGTTTTGGTAGAGTTTAGTGTAAGTGACTCGATTTCAGGCCTGCTGTCTCTTTTTTGCACTAGTTTGCTTAACCTTCTTTTTCAAGAATAGGTATTGATATTTGTCAAATGCATTTTTTTGTGTGCCTGTGGAGATAATCATCTGCTTTTCCTCCTTTAGTCTGTTGAATTACATTGATGTTTGAATATTATATTGAAGATTTTTATAGCCATGTTTAAGGTGATATTGGTGAAGTAGTTTCCTTCTTGTAATACCTTGTTTGCTTTGGTATCAAGATGATATTGGCCTCATATAAAATGAGTTGTAAAGTTTTCCCTTCCCTTGTATTTCCTGGACATTTGTGTGAAACTGGTATTATTTCTTCCTTAAATGTTTGTTCAAATTCACCAGTAAAGCCATTTGGGCTTAGAGTTTTTCTTGTTGATAGGTTTTAAAAAAAACAAATAAAATCTTAAAATAGATGCGTGACTATTCGAGTTATCTATTTCTTCTTCAGTGAGCTTTAATAGTTCCTGGGTTTGTTGTTTTTATTTTTTTGTTTTGTTTTGTTTTTTTAAGGAATTGGTTCATCTTGTTTAAGTTGTCAAACTTATAGGCATAGAGTGATTTGTAGTTCTTCCCTAATTATCTTTTTAATGTTTGTGGGGTCAATAGTGATGCCTCCTTTTTTTGTTTTTTTTTAATTTCTGATATTGGTAATTTGTGTCTTCTTTCCTATTTTTTTTGGTCAGTCTCACTATATAAATTTGTCACTTTTATTGGTCCCTTCAAAGGACTGGATTTTGCTTTAAAAACAAAAATAAAAGAGACAAACAATTGCATCAATTTCTGGTATTATCTGTGTGTCCTTCCTTCTTGCTTGTTTAATTTGCTTTCTTTCTGTAACATTTTAAGTTTGGAGGTTAGATTACAAATTGTAGTCCTTTCTTCTTTTCTAATATAAACATTTAATGTGTAGTTTTCCTTGTTCACACTGCTCTAATTACATCCCAGAAATTTAATATGTTGAATTTTCATTTTCATTAGGTTCAAAATATTTTATACTTTCCTTGAGAATTCTCCTTTGACTTACGGGTTTATGTAGATGTGTGTTGTTTAATTTCCAGATATTTGGAGGATTTTTTGCATATCTTTATGTTTTTAATTTAATTCCACTGTGGTTAGTGAACATACTTTGTGTGGTTTTAATCCTAAAAAAAACCCTTTTTGTCATACCTATTAGGATGGCTACTATAAAAAAAATAAATAATATTAAGTATTGGCAAAGATGTAGAGAGAAAAGAACTCTTGTGCACTGTTGGTGGTATTGTAAAATAGTGCAACCAGTATGGAAAACAGTATGGAGTTTTCTTTATAAATTAAGAAATAGTGGGGCGCCTGAGTGGCTTAGTCGGTTAAGCGTCCGACTTTCGCTTAGGTCATGATCTCGCGGTTCGTGGGTTCGAGCCCCGCGTCGGGCCCTGTGCTGACTGCCAGCTCAGAGCCTGGAGCCTGTTTCAGTCTGTGACTCCCTCTCTCTCTGACCCTCCCCTGCTCAGGCTGTCTCTCTCTCTCTCCTAGAAATAAATAAAACATTAAAAAAAAAAAAAAGAAAGAAATAGAACTACCATATGATAACAGCAATGCCACTTCTGGATGTATAACCAAAAGAATCAAAAGCAGCGTTTCAGGGATATCTGCACACCCACGTTCATATCAGCATTATTCACAATAGCCAAAAGGTAGAAGTGGCCCAAATGTCCATTGGCAGTTGAATAGATAAACCAAATGTGGTATATATATATACAATGGAATATTATCTAGCCTTTAAAAGTAAGAAAACTCTATGGCACCTAATACTGTGTTGGTTTTGTAGTCCCCTTGCTTATATTTAAATGTGGTAAAAATCAAACTTTCAGACCTGAAATTCATTACGTGAGAATTTCACCACATTGGATTCGTTTGTTCAACTGATTTTCTGAGAAGCAATATCATACAAAAACTAGGCTTAGAAGCAAACCAGCTAGATTTGAATCTCAGTGCAGATATTTACCATCTATAATGCATTGAAGACATTATTCACTAAGCTTTGGTTTCCACATTTATAAACTAGAGTTCCAAATAATTAAGTACCTATTTTATAGAACTATTGAGACAATTGAACAAACTGAAGCACATAAGATTATTAGCATAGACTATGGTACACAGTAAATGTCCAATAAACGCAGCTCTTGTTATAGTTGTTGGTAGTGGTGGTATGACTGATTTGACCCATTGCTCAAATACATTTTGAATCTGGAGCTCGTCATGTGCTATAAATCCATTTAGCTGAGCCATCATCTTAAAAAAAAAATGCAAAGAAATCTTCTTGTCACATGCTACAACATAGATGGACCTTAAGGACATTATGCTAAGTGGAATAAGCCAGTCAAACACTGGCATAAAAAGTCAAACACTGTATGATTCCACTCATATGAGGTATCTAAAGTAGTCAAATTTATAGAAACAAAAAATGGAATGCAATTACCAGGGGCTGGGAGGGAAGGAGGAAAGGAGGAATTGGTTAATGGTATAATGGGTATACAATTTTGGATTTGCAAGATAAAAAACTTGAAATCCATTTCCTACAATATGAATAAATTTTACACCACTGAACTGTACACTTAAAAATGATTAAGATGGTGGGGCGCCTGGGTGACTCAGTCAGTTAAGCAGCTGACTTCAGCTCAGGTCATGATCTTGTGGTCTGTGAGTTCAAGCCCCGCACCAGGCTCTGTGCTGACAGCTCACGGCCTGGAGCCTGCTGTGGATTCTGTGTCTCCCTCTCTCTTTGCCCCTCACCTGCCTGTTCTCTCTCTCTCTCTCTCTCTCATAAATAAGTAAACATTAAAAAAATTATTTTAAATGGTTAAGATGGTAGATTTTATGTTATGTGGAGTTTTTTCATGCTTGACCACTTTTAATAATGAAACTTTAAAAATAACCACATTATGGAAACAGCCCAATGTCCATTGACCGATGAATGGATAAGTAAGTGGTATATATACAATGGAATATTACTCAGCCATAGAAAATAATGAAATCTTTCCATCTACAGTGACGTGGATGGAGCTAGAGGATATGCTAAGCAAAATAAGTCAGAGAAAGACAAATACCATATGATTTCACTTTTGTGTGGAATTTAAGAAACAAAACAAATGATCATAGGGAAAAAGAGAAAGTGGCAAACCCAGAAACAGACTCTTAACTATAGAGAGAAAACTGATGGTTACCAGAGGGGAGGTGATGGGGAGATGGGTTAAGTAGGTGATGGAGATTAAGCAGTGCACTTGTCTTGATGAGCATTGCGTATTGTGTGGAAGTGTTGAATTACTATATTGTATACCTGAAACTAACATTACACTGTATGTTAACTAACTTGATTTTAAATACAAACTTAAAAAAAGAAACACATAGAGACTCCCCCACAATTTGGGAGCCATTTAAACAAGTAGATATTTACTATGAAGCAAAGCAGATATTTACTATTAACCAAAAAGACAGCATTAAAAAATCCTCAAATTTAAGAAGGATGCCTGTTCAAGTCTTTGATATGTATTTACATAAACATGAGAAAATAAAGAATATTTTAATTTCAAGGAAATCAACTCCTGTGATCTCCTGTCTCATCTTCGTTTTGACCGCATAACCCTCCATCTCCACTGACCTGCTACTTCCAGCACTGCATGATCACTGGCCGGGAAGCCTTCTCCCTCTTGTTCCTATGTGGGGTTTTTTTGACCACGATTAAAAAACTTTCTGCAGTTTGTTGTACAGACCAGAATATGGTCTAACTTGGTGAACATTCCTTGTGTATTTGTAAAGACTATGTGGTTTGCTCTTGCTGGATGAAGTGTTCTATAAATGTCGATTAGGTAAAGTTGGTTAATAGAGTTTTGTAGTTGTATATCCTTAACTGATTTTCTGTCTACTTGTTCTATTAACTGCCAAGAAAAGAGTGTTAAAATCTCCACTTATGGTTATCAGTTTTCCTATTTCTCCTTTTCAGTTGTATCACTTTTTGCTTCATGTCCCCTGAAACTTTGTTGTTAGCATCTTGCATATTCAGGATTATTATGGCTTTTTGTGAATTGATCCTTTTATCATTATGTAATATCCGTATTAATTATCCCTGGTACTATTCCTTATTCTGAAGTCTACTTTGTCTTTTAGGTAGCTACTTCAGCTTTATTTGAATTAGAATTTACATGGTATATACTTGTTCTTTCATTTTTAACTCATATATGTCTCTATATTTAAAGTGGATTTCTTGTAGACAACAGGTAGGGGTTTTTTTAAAACCAGTTTGACAATCTCTTTTATTAGGTATATTTGGACAATTTACATTCAGTGTTTTTTTAATAGTTTATTGTCAAGTTGGTTTACATATAACACCCAGTGCTCATCCCCACAAGTACCCTCCTCCATACCCATCACCCCCCTTCCCCTCCCCCCATCCAGCCCCATCAGTCCTCAGTTTGGTATGGCTGGGTTATATTCTACCATTTTATTATTTGTTTTCTGATTGTCACCTTATTCTGTGTTCATTTGTTTTCCATTCTTCCTTTTGCAATGTAAGTGTTTTTTAAAAATTTTTAATATTAATTTTTTTTAAGAGAGAAGTGAGCACATGAGTGGGGGAGGGGCTGCGCGCGCGCGCGAGAGAGACAGAGAGACAGAGACACAGAGACACAGAATCTGAAGCAGGCTCCAGGCTCCAGGCTCTGAGCTGTCAGCACAGAGCCCAATGTAGGGCTTAAACTCATGAACTGTGAGATCATGACCTGAGCTGAAGTCAGAGGCTGTTTTTATTAGGCCATTTTAATTTATCTATTGGCGTTTTCCTAAATCTCATATTTGTATCTTGGTGCTTGCTCTATGGATGACAAATCACATACTTAATATTGCAGTGCCTACTTTGAGTTAATATTGCACTACATCAAGCAAAATACAGATGCCTTACAATTGTATGGATCTGTTTACCCTGCTCCACTTACCTTTAACATTAATATATGTATTACATCTACATACTTGGAAAATTGTACATACCACATCATGGGCTTTGCTTCCGTTAGTCATACAGATTTTAAAGAACTTGAGTATAATTTTTAATATTTACTGTATATTTACTATTTATGTCACTCTTCCATCATTCTTTTTTTTTAATGTTTTATTTATTTCTGAGAGAGAGAGAAAGAGAGAGACAGTGTGAGCAGGGGAGAGTCAGAGAGAGGGAGACACAGAATCAGAAGCAGGCTCCAGGCTCTGAGCTGTCAGCACAGAGCCTGACATGGGGCTTGAACCCACGAACCCGGAGATCATGACCTGAGCTGTAGTGGACGCTTAACCGACTGAGCCACCCAGACGCCCCGACTCTTCCATCATTCTTAAAGATCTAAATTTCCCTGTGATATCCCTTCACTTAGAAGAATTTCCTTTAGACAAGATTAACTGGTGATGAATTCTCACAGTTTCCCTTCATCTGAAAATGTCTTTAATTCACCTTTATTTCTGAAGATTATTTCACTACGTATAGAAGTCTTGGTTTACACTGTATTTGTTTAGCACTTTAAATATGCTTTTCAACTGTTTTCTGACCCCCATCGTTTTCTGTTTTGTTCTGTTTTGCTTAAGAAATCCATGGTTCTTTGAATCTTTGATCACCTATTTTACAATGTGTAATTTTAAAAAAAAATGATTTCAATATTTTAAAAAAGTCTTTGGTTTTCAACACTTTGATTATGATGTACATAGACATAGTTTCCTTTGAGTTTATTATGTCTGGAGGCAGCCAAGCCTCTTGAATCTTATAAGCATGACTTTCGCCAAATTTGAGAAGTTTTTAATCATTATTTCTTTAAATATATTTTATATACCCATTTTTCTCTTCTTCTGGGATTCCAATAACATGATTGTTAGAATTTTTGATGTCTTTCTACAAGTTTCTGAGCATTTATTAATATTTTTTTCAATATTTTTCCTCTGTTACTCTTGATAATTTCGGTTGCTCTTAAATTTCACGCTGCTCTGTCATTTACATTGTAGTTTGAGCCCATCGAGTTATAAAATTTTGAGATTTTATATGATTTATCTAAAATTTGCATTTTTTATAGTTTCAATTTTTTCTGCTGAAACTACTATCTTTGCATTCATTTAAAGTATGTTTAATGCATGGGGCATAATTTTAATAGTTATATATTCATTTTCTATCATTGCATAATAAATTGCTACATGTTCAGCAGCTTAAAACACACACATTTAGTATCTCTCAGTTTTTGTGGAGTCTGGGTATGGCCTAATTGCCCAGTGTCTCACAAGGTTATAATCAAAGTGTCACCTGAGCTACATTCTTCTCTGGAGCTTGGGGTCCTCTTCCAAGCTTACATGGTTGTTGAAAGAATTCACCTCTTAGCAGCCTATAGTTCCCTCTCACCTGACCCTCCCCACAGGCAGTTTACATTATAGCATCTATAGCAGCTTGCATCTCCAAGGCCAGCAAAGAATCTCTCTTTGGAGTCTGCTAAGACGTAGTCTTATAGAACATGACATAATCACTGAAATGATATCTCAACACCTTTATCATGTAATGTTATCTAATTAGGGGAGTGATATCCCATCACGTTTCTATTTTCTATTGCTTAGAAGCAAGTCACATATCCTGCCTACACTCAAGGGGAGAGACTTACACAAAGCCATGGCTACCAGGAAGCAAGAAATCACTTGGAGGTCTTATGATGTTTGCCATAAGCTGCTTTCAAGTCTGATAATTACAGCATCTAGGTCATATAAGGTATCTGTTGATTGGTTTTCACTTGAAAATTTGTCATTTTCCTGGTTCTTTGTATGTTGAGTAATTTTGGAGTGTATCCTGGGCATTGTGAAAGTTATATCATGGTTACTCATGTAACCTTGAGTTACATTACAATCCTTTAGAGAAAACTTTGTAAAGATATTCAAGTTAGGGTTGGAACCAAGTTAGGGTTGGAACACAAGTTCATTCCTACCTTTTGTGGATGGAGATTCTAATTTCAGTTCAGTTCCAAGTTATTAGTTTGCTGTTTTATTTCTGTTCTGTGCATGTGCCACTCAGGTGTTTGAATGCTGGGTCGTAGTTTAAATCTTAGTTCATTCCTCCTTCCCTTTGTTATGATCTTTTGGGTCTTTCCTGCACTTGTACAGCCAGGGAATGAGCCCAGGACTTGTGTGAGTGCATTTACAGAATTAGGAGATCTTTTTCTCTAGCTCTCTCCTATACAGAATTTCCTTGAAGAACCCTCTGTTGGGGCCATGATGTCACCTTTCCTGGTTCCTCTGGCCAGAAAGAGCATCCCTTGGGTTTTTGGTTGCTTACACAGCCATATACACTGCCAGACAGCTCCATTACTGGGCAAAGCTACTAGAGAACACAATACAAAACCCAAAAGAATTACATCTCATTCTTTGAGTCAATAGTAGTTTCTTATATGGTTATTCTACCTAGTAATATGGAGTTTCTGTTTAAATTTTCACCAGTCATGCCACTGTTCTGCTGTATAGCTCTGCAGCTGCGATCCACCCTCAGGAAAAATCTGCAAGAGGAAAAAAATAAATAAAACATACACCTTGTTGCAGGCCCCTTCTCTTAAGTTTTAACTCCCTCTCAAAATCTACCTGCTTTTGGGGCACCTGGGTGGCTCAGTCGGTTGAGTGTCTGACTTCAGCTCAGGTCATGATCTCACAGCTCATCTCATAGGTTTAAGACCCACATTGGGCTCTGTACTGACTGCTCAGAACCTGGAGCCTCCTTCAGATCTGGGTCTCAGTCTCTCCCTGACCTTCCCCTGTGCGTACTCTGTCTGTCTCTGTCTCTCTTAAAAATAAATAAACATTGAAAACATTTAACAAAATCGACCTGCTTTTGATTACTTTTTCAATCTTCAGGTACTTGATTTTTGTTCATTTTTAGTTGTTTATCAGAAGAAGACACAGGCTGTAGTGGACTTACTCTATCTTGGCCGGAACAAATTTGTGTTTTTTAAATCCAGTCTGATAATATATGGCTTTCCATTTGAAAATTTAGATAATTTTCATTTAATATAATTATGGTTATGTTTAGGTTTGAATTTACGATTTTGATATTCGGATTCTATTTGTTCCATTTGCTCTTTAGTTGTTTTTTGTTTTTGTTTTGTTTTTTTTTGTTTGTTTTGTTTTTTTACTATCTCTTCTTGCCTTCTTTTGGAATAATTGAATTTTTTAATCATTTCATTTTATCTCTACTCTTGGCTTATTAAGCTACACATCTTTGTTTTTAGTGGTGCCACTAGGTGGTTTTTATTACAGTCTCTCTTAAAGTAATATTACACTATTTCACATACAGTGTAAGAACTATATAAAGGTATACCTTTATTTTGCCTTTTCTATCCTTTGTGCTATTGTTGCAATATATTCGTTTTACTTCTGTACATGCTATAAAACCCACAATGCATTGTTGTTATTTTTACTTTAAATAGTAATTTATCTTTTAAGGAGCCTTTTAAAATGACAAAAGCTCTTTTATATTTGGCATTTATGGCACCCTTTATTCCTTTATATAAATCAAAGTTTGCTTCGGGAATAATTTTTCTTCTGCCTGAAGAGCTTCATTTAAAAGGTTTTTAATACATCTGCTGCTCATCAATTCTCTCAGCTTTTGTTTGCTTGAAAAGGTCTTTATTTAGTGCTCACTTTTGAAAGACAACTTCACTGGGTAAAAAATTCCAGGTTGACAAGATTTTCTTTCATTACTCTAGAGATGTCACTCCACTGTCTTCTAAACGGAGTAGTTTTTGATGAGGTGTCTGTGATCATTCTTACCTTTGTTCCTCTATATGATATGCCTTTAATTTGAATATTTTAGTGTTTTTTTTTTTAAATTACTAGTTTAAAGGAATCAGATTATGGGCATCATAGTATGGTTCTTTTTGTGTTTATCTTGCTTGAAATTTATTGACCTTCCTGAATTTTTAGATTTATCATTTTTAATGATAATGACAAATTTTGGCCATTATTCTTCTTTTTGCCTTTATCTCTTTTTGGGAGTCCGATGATCTGTTCATTAAAAAAATTTTGTTAGTCCTTTCGCTCTTGGCGCTTCATTTGGGATGATTTCTATTCCTTAGTCTCCAAGTTTACTTATCTTTTTCTTCAGTGTCTAATCTAGTGTTAATCCCATTCATAATTATTTTCATTATAGATCTCATTTTTAATCTCTAGACCTTCTATTTTTTTTTATTTCTGTAACATCAGTTAGTGATGTCTTCCATTTCTTTCCTGATTCTACTAATTCAATCATTATCTCTGGCTTTGTCAGTCTAGCTAAAAGTTTTTCAATTTTGTAGATATTTTCAAATAACCAATTTAAGGTGTTATTTATTTTCCCTATTATTTTTCTATTCACTATTTGAGTAATCTCCATAATTTAGACCAGGGGAGGGGTTAGAGAGGGAGCTAGAGAATCCCAGGCAGGCTCTGTGCTGTCAGTGCAGAGTCTGATGCAGGGTTCGAACTCACAAACTGTAAGATCATGACTTTAGCCAAAATCAGGAGTCAGATGCTTAACCGATTTGAGCTCCCAAGTATCCTGAGTAATCTCCATTCTAATCTTAATTATTTCCTTTCATCTGCTTACTTTGGGTCTAGTTTGCTCTCCTTTTTCTAGTGTCTTAAACTAGATTATTGATTTGAGATCTTTTTTTAATGTAAACACAGCTATAATTTTTTAAGTCTCATTTTAGCTGCATCCTATAAGTTTGATACGTCATGTCTTCATTTCTATACATCTCAAAATATTTTGTAATTTCCACTGTGATTTCTCCATCAACCCAGAGATTATTTTGTTTATTTTTCTACATATTTATTTCTTTCCCAAATTTATTTCTGTTAGTGATTTCTAATTTCATCACACTGTAGTCAGAGAAGGTTATTTGCATGATTTATGTCTTTAAATTTATTAAGGCCCAGGGCATCTGGGTGGCTTAGTAGGTTGAGCATCTGGCTCTTGGTTTCAGCTTAGGTCATGATCTCACAGTTCGTGGGTTCAAGCCCCACATTGGGCTTTGCCATGACACCACAGAGCCTGCTTCAGATTCTCTCTCTCCCTTTCTCTCTCTCTCTGCCCCTCCCCAACTTGTGCTCTCTCTCCCTCTCTTTCTCTCAGAAAAATAAACATTAAAAAAATTATTGAGGCTTGTTTTATGGCCTGGCTTGTGGTCTAGATGTTCCATGTGCATTTGAGAAGAATGTGTATTCTTCTATTTTGGGAGAGAGACTTCTATCCATGTATGTTACATATATTTGGTTTGTAGTTTTGTTGAAAGCTTTTATATCTTTGTTGATCTGCCTAGTTGTTTTAATCATTGCTGAAGGTGGGATATTGAAGGCATCAGCTATTATAGTTGAATGGCCTATTTTCCACTTGAATTCTGTCAGTTTTTGCTTCATGTATTTTGGAGCTCTGTTTTTAGGTACATACATGGTTTATGATGGGTATGTCTTCCTGATGGACTGGCCTTTTTATATAATGTCCCTGTTTATCTTTAGTATTTTTTAAAGTCTATTTTGTTTGACATTAGTATAGCCACTCCAACTTTCTTATAGTTGTTGTTTGAATGATTTATCTTTTTTCATTCTTTTACTTTCACCCAGTTTAGACCTTTGAATCTAAAGTATATGTCCTATAGACAGTATATAATTGAATCTTATTTTTAAAGCTTTTTAAAAACAAGTTTATATGTTTATTTTAAGTGACAGAGTATGTGTTTAAGTGGGGGGTGGGACAGAGAGAGAGAGAGAGAGAGAGAGAGAAAGAGAAAATCCCAAGCAGGCTCTGCACTATCAGTGTGGAGCCTGATGCAGGGCTTGAACTCACAAACTGTGAGATTATGAACTGAGCCAAAGTTGGGCTTTGACTCAGCCACCCAGGTGCTCCTGAATCTAATTTTTTAAAAAAGTTTTTTTTTAAATGCTTATTTATTTTTGACACAGAGAGAGGCAGAGCGTGAGCAGTGTAGGGGCAGACAGAGAAGGTCGTACACAGAATACAAAGCAGGCTCCAGGTCCCAAGCTGTCAGCACAGAGCCCGACATGGGGCTGTAACCCACAAACCGTGACATCATGACCTGAACCAAAGTTGGATGCCTAACCAACAGCCACCCAGGAGTCCCCCCTGAATCTTATTTTTAAATAAAGTATGATAATCTCTCACCTTTTATTGGATTGTTTAAATCATATTTAATGTTATTGATGTAGTTGAATCTATACCTGTTACTTTACTTTTGGTTTTCTGTTTTGTGTCTTTTTTCCCCTCTATTTGTGTTTTGATGTTTTCTTTTGATTAAATCAATGTTTTGTAGCATATTATTTTAATCACTTTTATGATTTCTTTCTACTATATTTTTACTCTCCTTATTGTTGCTCTAGAGCTTACCATTACATCTTAATATATCAGAATGTAGTTCATATTTTTACCAACTTAATTCCTGTCAGAAATAGACCTCTTACCCGTATATAGTTCTCCTCTGCCTCCCCTTTGTGTGCTATTATTTGTTATACATTTATATATGATACAAATCCAAAAATACATTATTTTATTATCTTATATAATTTATAGTTTTAAAGAAGTTGAGAGAATAAAGGCAAGCAAGTATATATTTAGAGTTGATTATATTAATCTTTTTCTTACTGTTCTTATTTGCTTCATTTTTTCCTGTAGTTCTGTTCCCACGGGGTATCATTCCCTTACTTAAATACAGCTTCTTCTCACCCACCTCCATGGTGCTGCTATTGCCGAACTTATTGTTTCTTTCTTTTTTTTTTTTTGAAAACATTTCTTTTTGAGAAATAGCGAGATGGAGCACGAGTAGGGGAAGGGCAGAGAGCAGGCACAGGGGGACAGAGTCTGAAGCGGGCTCCAGGCTCTTAACTGTCAGCGTAGAGCCTGATGCAGGGCTCAAACTCACGGACCGCCAGATCATGACCTAAGCCAAATTTGGATGCCTAACTGACTGGGCCACTCAGGTGCCCCGAACTTATTATATTTCTATATGTTATATGCCCAACAGTTCCATAAGACATATATTCATGCAAATAAATTAATAAAAAGAAATGAGAAAAATACACATTTCATTGCCTTTCCTAATTATCGAATAACCTTTACCAGTGCTCTGTGTTTTTTTATTACCGGATCAAATTGCCATCAGGGTCACTCTCTTTCAGCCTGAATAACTTCTTTTAACATTTCTTGTGAGGCCGATTTGCTAATAAAAAAATTCTCTCCGTCTTTGTTTTTCCCAGAATGTCTTTATTGTACCTTCATTTTTGAAAATAATGTTTCTGGATAGAAGATTCTTGGTTGACAGTTTTTCTTTTTCTTTCAGGATTTTAAAAATATCCTACTGCTCTTTGGCCTCCATTGTCTTTGGTAGGACTTCAGCTGTTAACCTTATTGGTTTCCCTTGTATATGAGGAATTGTTTCTCTCTTGCTGCTTTCAGGATTTTCATTTTTTGTCTTTCAACATTTTTTGCTATTATTTGCCTATGTGTGGCTCTCTTTACCTTTATCTTACTTAGAATTTATTAAACTTCTTGCATGTGTAGGTTAATGTTTTTTACCAAATTTGGGGAGTTTTTCAGTTCTAATATTTTTTCTAATCTCTCTCATTCTATTACTATATCACATATATGTTGGCTTATTTAATGGAGTCCTGCATTGCTCTGAGGCTCTGTTCATTTTGGTTCATTTTCTCGGTTCTTTTGGATTTTACAATTTCCTAGTCTTTCTTGAATTCAGTTCACTGATTTCACTCTTCTACCTGTAAAATCCATATATAACACCTCTAGAGAATTTTTCACTTCAGTTATTATAATTTTAACCTTCAGAATTTCCATTTGGGTTTTTAGAATTCTATTCATTTAGCTTCTATATTAGATATGGTATTGTTAAGATAGCTTCCTTTATTTCTTTAGCCATGGTTTACTTTAATTCTTTAAACATATTTATACGATCTGCTTTGAAAATTTTATTTGTAAAGTCCAGTATCTGAGCACTCTTAAAGACAGTTTCTGTTGCCTGTTTTTTCCTCTGTGGGAGTTACACTTTCCTGTTTCTTTGCATATCTTGTATTTTGTTGTTGTTGTTCTTGTTGAAAATTGGACATTTTAGATAATTATAGAAACATGAGTACTGATTACAGCTCCATCACCCCCACCCCTTCCTGGGCTTCTTCTTGTCTACTGTTGATTTGTTTAGTGACTTAACTATACTAGTTCATTAAAGTCTATTTTCTGCAAAGTATAAAGCCTCTGATGTCTCCTCAGAGGGCATAGGTATAGTGTGTGAATAGTCATCTTGGGATGGCAGTGGTTTTAGCAAAACCTATTTGACACTTTTTCTAATCTCTCTGTTTTCTGTCTCTATTGGCACAAGCAGCATTAATTACCATCTGGTTGTTGTATTGTTTTGACAGTGTCCTGAGGCATAAATTGTTCCATCTGATCCAAGTAAATTCAGGACCTTTTGCAGGGGTAGTTTTCCCTGGGAAGCCTCTTCTTAGCTACATCTTTCCCTGGTTCTCTCTTTTCAGCTTCTAGCTGATGTAAGGTTTTGCTACCATGGGCCAACCAGCCCCTTCTTAAGTGCTTACCACCAAAATCTCCATTGTTCTCCATAGTGCTCTGAGGTTTGAACTTCCTCATCTTCTGTTCAAAATAAAATCAGTTCCCTTCGGGAGAGTTCTGGAGTTCTCCATTCTTATGGCCTTCCTGTTCTGCTGGGAAAACATTTCTTCCCATTTCTCCAGAACTAGATGTTAAGACAGTGACCTGCTTCTCATTTATACCCCTAGTTTATTCACAGTCTTCTAAGTGGAGATGGTAGCCTCTAGACTTCTTGACTTTACTTTCTTGGTATGCAACCTCATGTTAAATGCAAGCTGAGGTGAGGGCATGTGAGGCCCAGGATCCTGGCCTGCCATGCCTGTCCTATTAGTGGTAGTTGAGTGGAGGAGAAGGATCCTAGTCCTTTCAGCCATGCCCAGTCAGATTTAGAGCTTCTGAAACACAGGGGTGGGGATGATTTATGTGTGCATGATGCTATACCCCACGTGATATTGTAACCCTAGGTTTTGAGTTGGGGGGTAAAAAGCCCAGGTAGTTGTCTGCAACTGCCAGAGTAGCTTCTGTCACACTAAATTGGGGGCTGGAGGGTAGAAGCAGGGAATGGATTATGTCTTAAATGCAACACTGTCATTGTTTTTACCAAAATTTAGTACATTTTCTTGAAGAAATGTTTCTTGGTTTGCTGTGTGTCCTTAGGAAAATTTCCAAAGAACATTAGTGGTTGTTACTTTTTTTTTTAAATAAATTTAACTAATTATCGTTCTTTACTGGGTTGAAAGTCTGCCAAGCTCTTCATGCCACTATCCTATAACTCATTCCCTCTATTACTTTGTCATGGTTTTATCCCTAGCTTTCAGTAGCTTCCTCTCATATATACAGATAATATAATCAGCCAAAGACTCAAGGAGATGTCTTTGTAGGTCTCTGGAGCTCACAGTCTTTATACAGTTCCCTTTTCTCCTGTATTCTCCTCCATAATTTCAAACCACATTGGCCACTCTGAACTCTAACCTCTGTCTCTTCAACTCTATGAGTTCTGTTTGAATTCCCTCTCTTTGCACTGTGGCCAGAAAGCTGCCTCCACACAGTAAACTGGCACAATGTTGCACTTACCTTGTTTATTTCCCTTGTGGGGGGCATATCATAGTCCTGTGTTACTTGTCTGATATCTGAGAAAAGGTTGTTGTACCTCTTTTTCCCTACTGGTTTTCTGTCACTTAAGGAAGTACAGTAAATCTGGTCCCTTTTATTCCATCTTGGCTGGAAGTAGAATTCCCATTCCAGTGTTCTGCTACTTCCTTTTTGCACAGTGATTAAGAGCCACAATTCTGGATTTGCTTTCTGGCTCTCCAGTGGTTAAGGCAGATCACTTCACTTTTCTGCGCCTCATCTTCCTCTTCGACAAAGTAG
Organism: Proteles cristata cristata; assembly: GCA_017311185.1. Classification (NCBI taxonomy): domain Eukaryota; kingdom Metazoa; phylum Chordata; class Mammalia; order Carnivora; family Hyaenidae; genus Proteles; species Proteles cristata. The sequence continues at coordinate 68,546 of JAESUZ010000998.1, forward strand.
AGATAATAAAAGTACCTCCCGTCTAGAATTGTATTGAGTTAATGCTTTTTAAGTTTTTATGACAGGATATGGCCAATAGGAAGCTGAAATAAGTTTTACCTACTATTATCACCACTACCATTATTGCTATTACCACTACTATTTTCATTTCCAATATATCACTGGGGACATTGCCTAAAGCATTACTTGTGGGAGAGGTATAGAAGAGGACTAGATCAAAATATCTAGTAGTTGTAACTAAATATTTATATAGCAGCTGGATTTTTGTATGTATAAACTCTCAATTATTTGTATTAGTATACAAATTTAAGACGATAGACTCTTAGAGATCTACATCTATGCTATGTTGATTCATTTATTTTGCACAGGAGCAACATTAGGTCTGTAGAGCTGATTCCCTGGGCTCATACTATATAATAAATCAGTCTCTGATCTCCATTAAGTACTTTTGGTGTCACACTATAATGTTACTTATCTTTTCTATACCTAATGCCTTCTGTCACCACAATCCAAGTGAGAATGGTGCTAGTAAATCTCTAAATTTATGTGACTTAAAAAACTGATGTAGAACCAAAGATAGTGTTAACCGACCACAGTCTTTGGGTGATTAACCCAAGAGTAGGTAGATATGTTAAAAACCCAAGCATTTGCATATCCATGGCCTATTTCTATTTTATGAAGATCTGGAAATAGTTAAGGTGGCTAATTTTGGAAATGTGTTTATTTCCATCTGGTCTGAATCAGTGAACTTGAACTTTATGCTACATGAGATGGAGACACTTTATTTTTTTTTTAAGTTTCTGTTTTAAATTCCAGTTAGTGAACACATAGTGCACTATTAGTTTCAGGTGTACAACAGTGATTCAGCACTTCCATACAACACCCAGTCCTCATCACAAGTTCACTCCTTAATTCCCATCACCTATTTAACCCATCCCCCCAACAACTTCCCCTCTGGTAAGCATCTGTTTGTTTTCTGTAGTTAAGAATAGGTTTCTTGGTTTCCCCCCCCCCTCTCCTTTTACCCTTTGCTCATTTGTTTTGTTTCCTAAATTGCACATATGAGTGAAATTGTATCAGTCTTTCTCTGACTGGCTTATTTCACTTAGCATAATATATTCTAGCTCCATCTGTGTCTTTGTAAATAGTAAGATTTCATTTTTTTTATGACTGAGTAATATTCCATTGTATATGAGTACCACATCTTTATTCATCTATTGGTGGACATTTGGGCTATTACTATATTTTGGCTATTGTAGATAACGGTGCTATAAGTATCGGGGTGCATTTATCCCTTTGAATTAGTATTTTTGTATTCTTTGGGTAAATACTCAGTAGTGCAATCGCTGGTTCATAGAGTAGTTCTATTTTTAACTTGTTGAGTTACCTCCATACTGTTTTTTAGAGTGGCCTCACTAGTTTGCATTGAAATGGAGACCTTTTATGAGACACTAGATTTAGAGACTGTTATATAATATTCCTAGAATCTTCTTCTTTTAATGTTTATTTATTTTTGAGAGAGAGAGAGCACAAGCAGGAGCCGAAAAAGAGGGGACAGAGGATCTGAAACGGGCTCCACACTGACAACAAAGTGCCTGATGGGGGGCTTGAACTCACAAACTATGAGACCATGACCTGAGCCAAAGTCAGACACTTAACCGACTGAGCCACCCAGGCACCCCCAGAATCTTGTTTTTGTGTTAGAAGTTTAGGGGTGCCTGGGTGGCTCAGTTAGTTAAGCATCTGACTTTAGCTAGGGTCATGATCTCATGGTTTGTGGGCTAAAGCTTTGCAATAGGCTTTAGGCTGACAGCTTGGCGCTTGGAGCCTGCTTTGAATTCTGTGTCTCCCTCTCTCTCTCTGCCCCTCACCCTCTCACGCTCAGAATCTCAATCTGTCTCTCTCTTTCTCTCTCTCAAAAATAAAGAAACATTAAAGAAAAAGAAGTTTAATTACTTGTCTGGGCACAAATAATGTGGTATTCGTACTATCTGATGAAGAAAGCAAGTGGATGCCTCCTACTGACTTTGATATCCTACTTTGAGCCCTCAAACTTTCCATGTATGAGTGACATACCGTGTCAGGAGAGCAGTGCATTTGGTGCTTTTTTGTAATTCTCTTCACCAGGTCAAGGTGGTATTCTGATAAAACCGACAATCTGTTGTTGAATATCAGTGTTCCAGGCATTGTGCTATACCTTTTACATGCATTATCTCATATACTTCTTTTTTTTTATATAGTTGTATCTTTATTTATTTATTTATATATTACAAATAGTTTATTGTCAAATTAGTTTCCACATAACACCCAGTGCTCATCCCCACAAGTGCCCTTCTCCATGCCCATTCCCCCTCCCCCCCACATCCATCAGTCCTCAGTTTTTGTCAGCATTCAAGAGTCTCTCATGGTTTGCCTCTCTCCCTTTCCCCAACCATTTCCCCCCCTTCTTCTCCCCCTTGTTCCTCCGTTAAGTTCCTCCTAATCCTCCTATACGTGCAAACATATGATATTTGTCCTTCTCTGCCTGACTTATTTCGCTCAGCATAACACCCTCAAGGTCCATCCACGTTGGACAGATTTCATTGTTTCTCGTTGCCATGTAGTATTCCATGGTATAGATAAACCACATCTTCTTGATCCATTCGTCCATTGATGGACACTTAGGCTCTTTCCATGTTTTAGCTATTGTTGAGAATGCTGCTTATCTCATATACTTCTTATAGAAACATTTGGAAGTGGGTATTATATTCCAATTTTACTGAGGAGGAAACTGAGGCTCAAAAAGATGAAGTATCTTTTCCAAGACTACATAGCAAGCTGGGAGTAGATATAGAATTCTGACCCTGGATGTCTTACTCTGAAGTCCTGTGCGTCCCATAGTGTAGCTATCTAATGCATGGCTCTACTGCATGAACTCTTAAAGTCAATGTCATAACGATACTCCAGCATGTCTTTGTACCCCAAAGGTTAACAGGGGAAACAAAGTAATTAAAGGTTGTGTGTTAGATAAGATTTTTGATGAAAGAATGCAAGAATATAAAGAAGTGCTATGAACAGAACCCCTGAATGGTATCCACACATTGGTTTTACCAGCCAGCAGGTGATCTTCAAGAAAAGAGGATTGTAAAAGGTTGAGCAAAAAGACATTGTAGTCATTGTGGCTGCGGGGTTGGGAGGATAGTGCTGTTAGGTGCTTTATATACTTATGATCCTCATAATAATACTTTAAAAAAGATGATGTCACCCCATTTCTATATAAGGAACTTGAAACTTAATAACTTGCTTAACTTCACAAGCTTGTATATTCTTGTAGAATTTGTCAGTCAGCCTCCAGGTCTGCATATTCTACAGTCCATGATCTTTTTTTCCTCTCTCACTCTGCCTAAAGCATCATCCACATAGCATCAGCCCTGTGAGTAGCTGCTCTTTCTCTCTGCTAGGGGGTCTTCTGGATCATTTTTCAATGGATGTGTTTTCCCATCACTTAATTATTTTTTAGCTAGAGAGCTATGTGGTATTATTTAGATCACACTTAATTCATCTGGAGTCTATGAAGGGCAGGAATGGGGATCTTTGAGCAGTTTTCACATCCTGATTAATATGTCCAGTTTCTGTTTTACCTTGAATTGTGTCAACCTGTGATAATACTCATCTCATACTGATCACAAGTTCCATTGAGTAGCTGTATGTTTTCAGTTGATAAAACCTAAAGAATGATTAATTAATAAATGTCATTTGTCTAGGAGGTTAAAACTTTCAGAAATGGGGTCCTTTATGGAGAGGGATAGAATAAAAAAAAACTTGATGGAAATATTTAGAAGCCACTTCACTAACAGATGAGATCAGAAGTTTTTTGAGTTAATGCTATTTGAAACTGGTGATCTTGCTAGCTAATGGTTCTGCCTCCTGTCTTCCATTAGCTAACTTTTAATCAGAGCTATTAAAAGGAAAAAAAAAAACACCAAATACATGGCTTTGAGCTCCCAAATCTTTTAAAATTTTTTTTTTCATGTTTTATTTATTTCTAGGAGAGAGAGAGAGAGACAGTGCGAGCAGGGGAGGGTCAGAGAGAGAGGGAGTCACAGATTGAAACAGGCTCCAGGCTCCGAGCTGGCAGTCAGCACAGAGCCTGACGCGGGGCTCGAACCCACGAACCGTGAGATCATGACCCAAGCGAAAGTCGGACGCTTAACCGACTAAGCCACCCAGGCGCCCCCTCATTAGCTTTCTAATGGCACATATTATTTACAAGAAATTCACAAGAATGGGCATGCTATGTCTTAGAAAAATGACCCATTTAGGGTATGCTTGAGCAAGAAACAGCAAAATGGTGGGAAAGGCAAGTTTCTGAATCCTAGAAACTATGCCAGTAGGATTTTCTGAGAGCCAAAAAAAGATAGTGAATCAGCCAGTCCAGCTGTGAGAATGCAGCTGTGAGATTTCTGAAGGAAATGATGAAGTAGAAGGCAAGCTTGTCAAATGACATGCCACCAAGCTGAGAGCAGTATTAGCATGGTGGACAAAATAAGTTATTTCCAATGACTCTGGCAATTTAGAGATTTGGATCTAAGAAAAAAAAATTCAACAAGACCAGTAACAAATTAGTATCAGATAAGAATCTATAGGACCAATATAGGGCTGTAGGCAGAAGTGGGGCAGCAATGGAACAAAGTATACCACACTTTGGTAAAGAGTTTATAGTATGTAGAGAGTATCTTGCTCAACTAATTCACTTTGAACTAATTCACAGATTAAAAAAAAAAAGTCTTGCCCAGGGAGGATGTTTTGTTTCTTGCTACTTAACAAATTAGCACAAAAAATAGTCCCTTAAAATTGTTTATTTGCTCACAATTCTGTAAGTTGGGCAAGCCTCAGCAAATATCATGTCAGTGCTCCACACGGATGGTGTCAGCTGGGGTGGAGCAACTATGACTAGAGGATCTACTTCCAAGACGGCCTTACTCAGAAGCAGACAAATTGGTGAAGCTGTCGGTTAGAAGATCAGCTGGGGCTGTTGGCCAGGGTTTGGGTCTCCTCTTCATGATCTCTCCATGTGGCTAGGTTACGCTCATAGAGAGGCCATGTAGAGGACAACTGCTCACAGATGGCAGTGTCAGGGTAAACATATTACACAGCAGCTGGCTTTCCCGAAAGCTAGGTCGTCTTAAGGCTTAAGCCCAGAACAAGCACGGTGTCACTTCCTCTAAATTCTATTGGTTAAAGTAGAACAAGCCCAGATCCAACAGAATACCACACAGGTGATGAATACAGGAGGCATGGTTCAGTTTACCACATATTGTGACTTATGCAAAGTTAACTATACGCTACTATTAATTAGAGGAAATGTTG